>JANIJN010000023.1:0-227051 GCA_030557975.1 Soucietia sequanensis
GTTCATTGGTCGAACTTCGTCGACATAATGTTATTGTGGGTGTGTGTGTGTGTGAGCAAAAATTCCTCCAATCAGTTACTTAGAAATATATATTAGTCTTTTAAATACATAATAAAAAAGTGCATAAAAATATTTCACCTAACGTAAACTACCCTATCAATTGCTAATTAGTAAATACTACAACTACTTAGTCTATCACTACGGTTCATCTACTTACCGATCACAATCAACTAACAACAGTGTGTATTTAATCTAAGATATTGATAGTATCTACCTACAAGGGGAGAGATAGCTGCATTATATTATCTTGAGATACAGCTAGGGATCAGTACATTCTAGTTATACCTATTATGCCCTGATCTTAATCAAACCCCGACACGGGCTTATGAAACAATATGACATCACATGAGCAAAATAGATGATGGTAATATTTCAATTAATCAAATATCTATCCTGAATATAAATAATAATAGCAAATGAAGAAACGGAACCCCAGATAACATAGCCTATGGTTATATGGGGTAGATCAACGAGAAATAGAAATGACAAATAAGAGCAAAATAAGCAGATATCAGATGAATAGTAATATTAATATTAATATTAATATTAAGAGGAGTAGATCAATCAATTATGAGATCATCAATACAAGATAACAACAGAACAGAAAAGATAAGAGAGCGTTGTCACTTCCACCGATAGCCGAACCCCCCCCCTCACTTCCCCTCCACCATCCATTGGTATACACACGTCTTTTCTCTCACATGGTAATTTACAGGTTAATCAGCATCCATTAGTAAATTACAGGTTGGCACAGCATCGGCCCAATCGTTTTTTAACCGACTGTACATAATAATAATATAACAATTTTATACCAAAACAGAAATAAATAAAGAAATAAATAGAATGAAATTTTCATGAAAAATGAGATGAGACTTAAAGTGGACTATATGCAGGGGATTATACCATAAACCATATAAAATAGAATATAATTAGTAATATGGTAAGTAATACCGGAAATAAGAAGAATATCTAAACTTAACATTTATAGATTATTAGATTACTGGTTAAAAGGTTTATTACTTTAGTTCATAGATTATATTATTAAATTATTTATTTATTAGTTTATTATGTATATAAGGATTTTATTAATTAAATTAAATATATTTATATGATTTATATATATGTGAAAGGTATTATTAGAATATTAATATAAGAATATTAATATTAATATTCATGGTATATGATTATGAATTTATGTTAATGAATTGATATTAATGAATTGGTAATAATTGATATTTGTTGTTGATTTGATATTAGGATATTATTATATTATCTAAAGAGCACCAATTTCAATTGAATATTTTGATTTTTCTCTAATTTTAGCACCAAATTTATAGAATAAAAATGGAACAGGAAGTAATAAAATTGAAATACAACCTAATAATGTAAGTGCCCATTTAACAGTTAAATTAATTAACATTGGACGAGCAAATAATGGGAATGCAGCACCAAATGCTGATCTTAATAATGTATTACCAGCCATGGCAGAAGCAGCATAAAATAAATAACAATCAATAATATAATTAATACAAGGTAAGAAAATGGTAATTAATCCAAGACCAATAAATGCTGAACCAATGGTTGGAACAATCCAATGAACATGTTCAGGATAACTACCTGTCCAACCGACCCAAAATAATCCAATGGTGAAAAGGAATGAACCAACCATCATTGGTGGTAATCTTTCTTCTGGAACTGGTCTACCACCATTTGCTTCCATAACACGATTAAATCTTTTTTCAAAAGATAATGAAATACCGGCACCAATGAAAACACCAATTAACATAGAAACATAAGGTAATTCAGCCACACCAGTACTAAAATGATAACCTTGTTGGAAAATAAATGGTATAGCAGTTAAACAAAGATAAATTATACCATAAATGAAAGCATTATATAAAGTAACCAAAAACAAAATTGGTTCAGTGAAAAGCATAATAACCGGTCTTGAAATATTTTTTTCAACAATTTCTTTAATGGTTAATGAAAATTCTTCATGAGGTGCCATAATCCCCCAATTACCAGTTCTTCTTCTTAAAGTTTCTGCTTTTCTAGCTAAAATTAAACCATGATGAGTTTCTTCAAGTAAGAAAACTTGTAAAATAAGTGAACCTGCACCAACAATACCACAAAAATATGATGTCCATCTCCAACCTAAAGATTCATTTTTAACGGTGAAACCACCTAAAATTGGTGCCAACATTGGACCACCAAATAAAACCATAGCGAAAACTGTCATTGCTTGACCTCTAGTAGAAGCACCAAACATATCAGCCATAATAGCAGGACAAACAACAAGAGGAGCAGCACCAATGAAACCTGCAAAAAATCTACAAATCATAATAGTTTGTAAATCTTTGGCAGTGGCAACAGCAAATGAAAAACAAATATAACCAAGCGAAGAACAAATTTGAACGGTAACTCTACCAAATAATTCAGAAAGTGGACCCCAAATAATTGGACCAGAAGCAAAACCAAAAACGAAAAGTGAAGTACCTAAAGTGGCAACGGTAGCACCAACATGAAAAATAACCATAATATCTTCAGAAGATTCAGAAAACATAGCGGAACCAAGAGAAACAGAAAGAGCAGATAAACCAACAATAAGAGACATGGAAATTTTTTTCCAAAGTTGCCAATTATGAGGATGAATTGGATCATCAGGACCATCATAACCAACAAGATAAGGAGTTCTATCTGGTAAAGGAGGAGGATAATCACGACCACCACCCATTTTTGGTAATGGTTCATCGGTATTATTAGCTTCAGCCATTAAATTTTCAGAACCCGTTTGTCTTCTTGATAAATTTCTTGAAACAGCCGGGTTTGATTCATAACGAGACAATTCATCTTGACCATTGGCAATATTATTATCATCGTCAACTGATTTTGGATTGGATAAATTATCATGATTTTCTTCATCTTGACCATATTGAGTATAAGTAGGAGCAGTACCATCATAAGTTTCCGGTTCAAGGACTTGATCATCATTTACATCATCATCGTGTTCTTTATTGACAATTGGGTTATTAACAGGGGTATTGGAAGAAGAAGAGGAAGAAGATAAAGATTGATCTTCCTTATTCAAGATGGGTTGTTGTTGAGTTGACATGGGGGGAGGGGTATTAAATGGTAATATATTATATTATATGATATTATATGAATGAATTAAGTGAAATGAAAATAGCAATAAATAATAAACAGGGAATGAAGTATATTAGTAGAATGAAAAGAAAAAGGGATAAAACCTTATAGTAACCAATGTAAAGGGAGAGAAAGTAAGGGAGTAAAGATGAAAAAATAAAAGAATATGTGAAATTTAGGAAATAAGCAGATATATATATATATATATATATTGAGACAGTTAATTATTTGCAGAAAAAAGAAAATATACCATTTAAATTAGTGCATTGTTTAAATTTCTGTTCTCTTCTTTGTTTTTCTATTAATTTTTCCATTTTTGTTTTTGTTTTGTCTGTTTCTGTCGCATCCAGCAGCCACATATACTAATGTACACTAGATATATACTATATTATAAGATACCAGAGTGTGTTACAGTAGAGTATTGAATAGTGTATACATACTGGTAGTAGCATTGTATAGTAGTTGTATTGTAGTTGTAGTTGTAGTTGTAGTATATACTATATACTATGTATAGTGATTGCTATTGCTTGAGTCACCGTTAAGTCGAAGTAACACCGGCCGGAAATAATGTCAAACGGCACAAGTTCCGAAACAGCAAAAACAATAACAATAACAATTAAAACAACAATGCAAAGTGCGGAAAAAGAAACAAACATTGCAGGTTACCGTGGTACAACCCGCACTATTCCCTGCAGCCCACCCACACGGCTTGTCGCGTTAACAGCCGATCGGCCAATTCGCACACCGCTTCTCTGTGTGCAGGACAAACACCACCCACCAGTAACTCCATCTGCTAGAACCTTATATCCTTGTCTGGAATATTCATTGCAAGATATAAGATGCCATTATTCATCACTCATCACTCTATAGCATGGTAAAGTTCAAGATGGTATACTATATAACGGTGCAATACATCGCGTTAGTATTCTCCAGATTCTGTTATATTTAATTTAATTTTTCAGTTCCTTACATCCATACACCCGCACACCCGTACATCCTAGTTTTTTTTTTTTTTTTTTTTTTTTTTTCTTTTTTTCCAGCAACGCGTCTCCATGAATAATGAATAATGAATAGTAATAACTATAATAACTATGACTAAGTACCACTATAATAACCTACACTACTCGATGGGTGAATCATGTTTCAGTCTGTCTCTTCTCCATCTTCAGTTGATTCTGCTTCAACTTCATCAAATTTACAATCTACCAATCAATCTACCAATCAAAATGATAATATAGATAATGATAATGATAATGATAATATATTCACTTTATCTCAATATGTTTCCAACTCAAATACCTCACCAGGTCATTCCAATAACTCCAATAACAATACCTCCAATGACTCTCAATCAAATATAGAACATGATCATGATCATGATAATAATGATAATGATAATGATGAAATATTTACTGAAGCAGCTGTTTTACATATGATTGATTTACATAATAATGAAGAATCAACCAAAACAATATCAAATACCACCACCACCACCACCACCTCTACCAAGAAAACCAATAAAAAAAAATCAATTACTCCTACTTCATCTGCATCCTCTCCCTCCACCTCATCTTCCTCTACCTCCTCCTCGTCATCCACAGTTAAACCAATTAATGTTGTTCATTATTCACCCACCAACAAACCAAAAAGATTAGGTAGACCAAGAAATAAAATAAATTTAAAAATAAATGAAATTTCATCAAATAATAATTTAGATAATTCAATAATTTCAAAATTTAGATTTGATAATAAACCTTTAATTGGTCCTGGTTCAAGAGGTGGTAAAAATTTAATTAAACGTGAACCGAGAGGAATTATAAATAAGAGAAATTTGAGGGGTATAAAGAGTGAGGATATAGATAAGAATGAAGATATAAAGAGTGAGGATATAGATCAGAGTGATATAAAGAGTGATGAAGAGAATCAAGATATAGATCATGAAGATAATGATATAGATCATGAAGTTACTGAAGATAATGATATAGATCATGAAGATAAAGATACTAAGAGTATCAAACCTCAAAAGAAAGATGAGAAAAAGAAAAATAAACAACAATCTTCGTTACTTAATTTTTTCACTTCTACTAAGAATAATAAAATATCACAGGATGAAATTGATAAGATTAATAAAGATAATAATGATAATGATAATGAAAACAAATCAAAAATTAAAAAATCAACTTCACCTAAAAGTAAATCAACTTCATCGAGTAAAGCAACTCCATCAAGTAAATCAACCTCATCAAAGAGTAAACCAACAAAATCAAAAATCAATAAATCTCACACTAATTTATCAAAAATAACATCAACAAGTAGAACGACCGTACTTAACAATCGTCATAAAATAACTCGTCAATTACCTGGACCAGTATTACCATTATATTATGATCAATACGATGATAATTTGATTAATGATCCAGAAAACATATCATTGAAAAATGAAAAATTAGCTCTTGGTTTCCCCATTAAACAAAAATCATATATCAATCATATAATCTATATCATTTCATTCTTAAATACATTTAAGGAAATTATTTCAATTGGAGATATTGGACCTCAAGATATTGAAATTGGATTAGGATTCATCAGTGATAACGAAGAAAATTTGGAGGGTGAAAATAATTATGTATCACCAACAATGGAGTCATTATTTTTAAAATTATTAACCCTTATATTAAATAGAAAAAATCCAATTCAAGCAACAGGACAAATCAAATCAATTTCTGAATTAAAATCAATGATTAAATTCTTAGGATTACCAAAAGAATGGAAAATTACCAATGATTCAATAATGAAACCAGAAATAATTAAAATTAATGAAGATGATTTAAATTATGATTTAAATTTATCATCTTCATCATCATCCAATGTAATAACCACTGAATTTATAAATTATAAATCTGTGCCCCATAACACGGTTAAAAATCCATTTAATGATAAAACTCAAAATTTTGAAAATTTAGGTTTACGGGGTATAAAGACACCCATGGATAAATTAATTATGATTAAATGTTTAATTCAATGGAGTTTAATTTCATCAAATTTGATTAAAAATTTTATTTCAAATAGTATGGCTAATCAAGATATTATGGGTGAAAAGGAAACTTATTATGCTTCAAGATCAATTTTAAAAGGTTTTAAACAAACTCAAGATTTAAAACGTGATATTGAATTAAAATTGTCCAAAAGAAAAAACGGTGGTGGTACCGGTGGTGCCAATGATGATTTAAAATATGTTGATCCAACTTCAAATCCTTTGATTCATAGTATGAAATTAAGATTCAATGAATTAATCATTGGTGATGTTGGATTTAATATTGGTAGATTTTATCTAGTTAGAATGAGTAATGAATTAAATGGTGGATTAAATTCAATCAATGAAATGAAATTAAATTGGTTAAATAAATTTAAAAATCAATCAACTACTATAAATTTACCATCAAAATTTAAATTATACGTTTATGATATTCATTCAATGTTAACGGATTCATTAAGTGATTATGGTATTGAATTTGATGAAAATGGGACGGAAATTTCCAAGGATGATGAAAAACATGAAAATAATTATTGGTATGAAATTGCATCAAATACAATTGAATTAGTTGATTTTATAAATCATTTACGTAATAGATTAGGTATTGATAATGATAAGACCAATTCCAAATCCACTTCCACTTCCAAATCCAACACTGATAATAATCAAATTTCAAAAAATTCAATAATTTATAAACCACTTTTAAATCTTTTCAATTATTTATCATCAATCATTGATTTATTAATTAAACAAGAAGAAGATTCAAAATTATTAAATTCTAATTCAAGAGGTTCCAGAAAGAGAAATAATAATATAAATTATAGTGATTTTGATAATTCAAAAAAAATTATAAAATTATCTGACGATTTTATTGATGATGATGATGATTTTGATGATAATACTAGTAATAATGTTAAAAAACTGAAGATTGTGGTTGATGATGATGATGATGAAGCTTATATTGAATTTGATGAGGACGATGATGATGAAATTTTAAATCAAAATGATAATGATGATGATGATGATTACTCTGATTGAAAATAAGCATGTATATATATTTGGTTTTGGTTTACATTTGTATATTATGTATATGTAGAATTAATAACACCTTAACTATAAAATTAATGAAGATCTTTCACTTCTTATAATAAAATTGTAAAATAAGCATAACCCAGATCTAAATAAACTACGATAGTTTTTCTTATTACTTTGATTTAATTATTTATTAATTCGATATGTATTTTTTTTTTTTCTAATTATTATTGTACATAGTAATATAACATAATTTTATAAATGAATTCCTTGATTCCTAAGTCTATTTCAATTAAATCAAAAGTTTAGATATGAACTTAAATTATTAATTTAATATTTTTGTGAACCTAAAATGATATCAATTTTTTGTTTTAATAAATCTTCATGTTCTTCAAAATATTTTGATTTTCTAACATCTTCTTCATTATAACCTTCTTCACTTTTCAAAGCTTTTAAAGTTTCAGATTGACTTTCAACCCATTTTTTAATGAAATTAACTGGATCTTCACTTAATTCTTTATAAAAAATTTCTTTTGAATTTGAATTTTGTAAATTTACAATACCTAATGAAATTTTTTGATTTAAATTTAAAATTATTGAATCAGCTTTTGTCATACTTTCAAATGCTTGCTTATTTGATTCGATAATTTCTTTTTGAAAATTATTAATTGAATTTGGTAATTCAATTGGAATATCAATTATAACTTCACCGATTGTATTTGATTTTCTTGTATTAACTTCATAATTAATTAAAATTGGTTCACGTGGTTCAAAATGAGATTGTAATAATTTATATAAATCAGTAAATTTAAAATTATCAATTTTTAATAAATTTTTTAAAATTTCATCACTTTCAATTATAGTTAAATCTTCTTCATCATCATTTTGATTTAAACTTAATCCTGAACTACTTGCAAGACTTGATGATGAAACTGCTGGAACTTTTGGGAATGATTCTGATTTTTTAAATAAATTTTTATATAAAATATATTGCCAAATTAAATAAAGTACTTCTTGTTGAGTTGCTTCTTTTTTACCAATAAATTGTGACATTTCTTTACTTAATCTTAATTTTGATGATTGATCTTTAATCATTATTGCTATTTTAGTATTTATATTGAAAACTCCTGGTCTTTTAACGTCAAATCCATCAAATTGTGATTTTTTACTACCATTTGAATAATTATTTTGATTAATTATATTTGTTGAATCATCTCTCCATTCAATTAAATTTAATTGAGAATTTTGTAAATCTGGATAATCTGAATTTGGTATTAAATCAATTGATACACCTGATAAAAATGAGCTAAATTTTAATTTATCTTCACTATTATTATTATTATTATTATTATTATTATTAGAATTATTACTATTATCTTCATTCAAAATTTTACCTTCAACTCTTAATGTCCATACAGCTTCTGTTGCTGTTGGATCTGGTATTGGTTTACCTTGTTCTTGTAATAATTGTTTTTGCCATGGTTGATTTTCACATGTATTATAAATAAATACTCTTAAAATTCCACTATCACTTTTAAAATTTGATTGTTGCATTGATTTTGAATGTATTGATTGAAAATCTAATCCTTTTTTGGTTATTAATAAATCAATTTCACGCTCAGCATCCTGCAATTTCTTATACAACTCTAGATTTGGGACTTTATCATATAAATTACTTGGAATAATTATATCTGTTGGCGTATATGAAAGAGCTGGTGCTGGTGCTGTGTTTGGACGTGGAGCTACACCTGGTGGTATTGCACCACTTCCTGGAGCAGTTTGGTGAGTATACTGTGGTACCATGTCGGTTTTGATATAGTTATTTATATCTTATATATGTATATGTATAAGAATATACGAAATATTCAAGGTTGAATTCCGTTTGTGTTTTGGTATATCAAACGTTTAATTATCTTATCAAAAGTTATACAAAACTCTTGTTTATATTATTTTGGTTCAAAAGAAAATCGAAAAAAAAAAAATAAAACATAAAAAATGTCTGGACAAAAACGACACTGCGACATTTGATGGAGAAAAATGTCGCATGCGCTGCCATTTTCACAATTTAATGGCAATTTTTCTACATAAAGCATAGAATAAGGAGTAATGTCTTATAAGAGAGTCACAATACCCAACGTTATCTTGATATTGTCCATAGCGTACTACTTGAAGTGAACTATACTGCTTATGATAGGAGGCAAAGGCGCTAAAGTGGTTCCGTCAAGAGGTACCAAAGTACAAAAACGAAGAGGTCACCAGTCTAGTTCCAATAACGATAATGCCTCTGTATCTATATCGAATAATAAGAATAAACTTTTTAACCATGCATCTCACTTAAAGACAACTCATATGAATGATTTGAAGAAAAGAAGAGTAGATTTTTTCAATAGAATTAATTATCATCATACTCTCACTACTGTTGTAATACCAGTATTAACAATTTTATATTTGGTGGAATTTTCAGTACCAATAATACCAACTAATTCCAAAACATTTATTTTTTCATGTATATATTTCAATTTCACTTTATTAGCATTCACATCAGGTTACCACAAATGTTTTGGTCATAATTGTTTCCGATCTCGTTTTAAGTTTCTTCATTTATATTTTGCCGTGTTTGGTTCAAGTATAGGTTTAGGATCAATAAGATGGTGGGCAAGTTTACATAGAGCACATCATCAATTTACTGATAATACAGAAAGAGATCCATATTCAATCAAACGTGGATTTTTTTGGTCTCATTGGGGTTGGCTTGTTAAAAAACCTAAAAATATTTCGTTTTATGATGATTTTATAGAACATGAATTTCCTCAATTTCCTCAACCTAAAGATTCAATTAATGAAGTTGATAAATTGCAAGGAGAAATAGATGAAGATTTTGAATATGAAGAAGCAGACATACTGAAAAATGTTTATGATTCACATACACAATCATTAATTATATGGCAAGATAAATTATATCCTTTATTCTTTTTCATAACTACTTTCCTTTTTCCAATAGTTATTACGGTATCCTTCTGTGAAGACAATTGGATTAATGGACTATTATACCCAGGTATCATAAGGATGATTATCTGTCAACAAACTCAACTTAGTACAGAATCAATTTGTCATTTTCGTGAACTTCAAGTAACCATTCCAACGCAACCATTCAATGACAAGAATTCGTCTCTCAATTGTAATAATCCTTTGGTGTCAATACTAACATATGGTCAATCTCTGCAAAATTATCACCATGAATTTCCTCATGATTATAGATCATCGTCGTCATTATTCGCATTTGACCCTACGAAGTGGTTCATTTGGACTTTATCTCATGTTGGTCTAATCGAAGAAGTTTGTACTACACCAAAAGATCTTATCACTCAATTAAGAATTCAACAACAACAAGAAGTTATCAATAGAATGAAAAGTCAATTAAATTGGGGTACTCCCATATCCAAACTACCTATAATTAGTCCTCGAGATTTCAGGCACATAATAAACTCTCCTAGTCATGCCGATAGGTTATACATAGTTATCCAAAATATCATTCATGACATCACACCATTCATGGATCAACACCCAGGTGGTGTGCCTTTATTGAAGGCTTCGCGTGGAAAAGATGCCACGAAAGCATTTTACGGTGGTGTGTATGGTCATCTGACTGCAGCAGTCAACTTACTTGCAACAATGAGGATCGGAGTTCTTGATCTGGGAAATGACGAAGACATTTGGAGAAGGGTTGCTTCAGAAGAAGGTGAAATTCAAGATAATGATTCGAGGCGTGAAAATAAACTGCTGTATCGTTCTGCAGAGGCGGCTTAGATATGTTTTTTTTTGGCCGCTTGTGTACCACTACTTATGTATCTACGTTATTATTTATTCATGACTTACTAATATATTTAATTCTTTACTAAAGGCTGAAAAATTCATTGTAAGATTTATATTCTTTGGTGTGAACTCGTTAAAAGTGTTCCGTTCACTGTTAATTTTGCAATTATTTCAAATTAGGTGAGGCTGAATTTTTTTTTTTTTTTCTCGCTCTCCTTCTCGTACTTCTGGACTTTTCTCAGGAAAGACTTAAATCACTTTGATTACTTGACCATAACCATCAAACGGACAAAATGTCGAATGAATTAACTTTATTTCACGTTAGAGACTATCGTGGTGCTACGGTGGAAGATTTAGATATCAAACCAGCGTTATCAATTAATCCAATAAGTTCTTTAGATCAAGCTCTTGAGATATCGTATGAAAACGAATTTACATATTTACCTGTAATTCATGAGACAAATAAAAGATTATTGGGAATTTTGAATATCGAAAGTTTGAAGAATGATCCGTCCAAATACAAAAGAAGTTTTTTGGCACCAATAGCTAAGAATCATATGCTTTGGTTCAATCAAAAAGCGAAAGAAAACTATGAAAAGGAACATCAACAAATTCAAGAAAGAGGTGAAATAAAATCTGGTTCAAAGTCGACATCAGTTAATACAAAGATTTTGAAACCAAGATCGCCTAAAGGTGCAAGGTTTGATGTTATCACACCTTTGACTCCGTTAGAAGACTTGGCTGCATTTTTCAACAAGGGAATATATTTTGCTATAATTACAAATGACGAAGGGAATTTTGTTTACGGAGTGGCAACGCCTGAAGATTTGATAAAATATGAGAATTCAAGGCCGAGATTGTAAATATAGGTACATAAATGTAAATAAAAAAAAATATACAAAGTAATTAAAATTATCAAAATTTTGATCTACAAAACTAAGAAAATATAACGATCAATAATAAGCAAACTAAGAGAATACGTTTATCATAACAATATTGAATAGACGTTTTATTGAGGAACTTCCAAAATCAATTTACCTGTGGTTTTCCTGCTTTCTAAATCAGTGGTAGCTTTTTTATAGTCAGACAATGGATAGGTATTAAATATGTTAACTTTAAGCTTACCACTTTTAACGAAGTTAAGTAGCTTATTAGAGTAGTAGTCCCATTCTTGATTAGTTGTAATATAATGATTCAATACTGGTCTCAAAATTTTACGATTTAATGCTCCTAATTGGGCAATAGGTAAAGGTGGAATAGGGCCTGAAGCGTTACCATATGAAATAAAGGTACCCTTTCTGGCTAAAGAGTCAAGTGAAATTTGATAAGTATCTTTACCAACACTATCAAAACTTGCAATTGCACCAGCACCATTTGTTATTTCCTTAACTTTTGCAACAATATCATCAGTGCTCGAATTTATTAAATATTCAGCACCTAACGATTTTGCTATGTTCAATTTTTCTGGTGTCGAAGCAATGGCAATGACATGACCACCAAGGTTAGAAATCAATTGAGTCAAAATTTGACCAACACCACCAGCAGCTGCCCAAACAAGGATGAAATCACCTTTCTCTACGTGATAACTTTCCTCGATAAAAGTTAATGCCGTTAAACCTTGAAGTAAAAGGGCTGCATGTTGCTTCAATTCTTCATCGGTGGTATTTTCAGGTAATTTGAGAACATGAACTAAATTTTGAAGTTTAGTAAATTGTGTGAAATTGGGACTGCTTAAGAAACTAACTTTGTCACCCACCTTGAAATTTGTAACATTATCTCCAATCGCTGCAACCACACCTGTACCTTCTCTACCAAAAATGAATGGTTTTTGACTTGGATAAATCCCTTTTCTGAAATAGCTTTCAATAAAATTGATTCCCACGTATTTATTTTTGACAATAACATCATCGGGAGAAGTGATTTGGGGAGTGTCCCAATCAACGTATTTGATTACATCTACTGATGCGCCGGTTTCTTCGAAAAGAACGACTTTTTGGGTTTTTGGAAGACTTGTGGACGACATTTTTAAAAATTGATTTCGTATGACGGGAGGTAAGTAAAATTCAGTTGATCTTGGAAATGATTTAAGAAACATTCTCAGAAAGTGATCAAAGATGTTCGATTGGTCAGGGAAGTTGCGTCCATTTATACACATGAAAAGTCAAACCCCTCGTAAATGTGGCGCACCATAAAACATTACTAATATTACAAATGTATCTACAAATGCATATACACGGGTCAATTGAATTATACAGGGGATAATGTGGATATACATGCGGACATAAGGATTTGTTTGTAGTTGTGGTATTACGAGAGCAAACCACGATTGTAAAACTAGAAACATGTAACGTCATATTTGATAAACTCTGATCTGAAAACCAGGTAAATATAGGAGAATTGAAATATAAAGAAGAACTGAAAAATGAAGAAGAACTGAAAGAATAAAGAAGAATTGAAATATAAAGAAGAATTGAAATGTAAAGAAGAACTGAATGATAAAGAAAAAGAAAATAAGGTGAATTCTTTAGTAGAGAAGAGTAAATTACTAAATATACACAATTGCATCTAAGCCAATCTTGAGTCCAATCAAATCCAACAAAAGTAACCCAAACTCTAAAGAATATGGTATACGAGATTTCTGTTTCAAAATTGTCCATTTTCTATGTCTAATATGACCACGATCTCTTGGTGCCCAAATGTGTTCTCCTCCAATTTGGTTATCTGTTCTGTCAAATATAGCTTCGCACATTGGAAGATTATCCCATACATTTGGATTATGTGGAGCAGTAGCACTGAAAGCTCGGATGAGATAATGGCCCAATAAACAAAACATCGATACATTCAACTCACCATTATATAAGGCCCCTTGAAAACATGATCTTAGAATCAGTAAATGACAGTCTGAGGGTAATTGAACAAACAGTCTTCTACCGCCATGCGCACAGGTAATTGAAGTTTTGATCAATCTTATAATATTTCTTCTACTATTCAAAGATCGTTCGTTCAGGAGGAAGAATCGAATTAAATTTGATTCAGTGCTGTTGGCTCTTTGATTATCTAAAAAGACTTGGGCCCGATTTAAAATGTCTTGTCTATCTTTTTGTTCATTTTGCAATATTTGAGGTGGTGTAGAGACACGGTGAGCACTTTCCATATGTACCTTTTGGCGATGACTAAAGATCGTTGGTGCCAATGAATGCTCTTCAAGTCCAGGGTAAATAAATCTTCTATGGATTGGTTCAGGTTCTTCAGGTGGGGTGACACAACGACTAAACTCTTCTTCTTCCTCTTCATCATCCTCTTCATCTTCTGTTTCAGAATCTTCAGATTGTTCTTCTACCGTATCGGTGTCAGAATCATCTTTGATAAGATTATGTTTATCCTTAGCGTCAACTTTTCTAGGAAAGGCTGTAGTGCTGGTTGATTCATCTGAATCTGTACTGTTTGAACTCAGATTATCATTCAGCAGCCCAAATGAAAGACGTATTCTTGATTTGGGTCTGAGAAACTCACGGGTGGAGCCAGTCAAAATGTATCTTCCATCATTTTCTGATTCGGTGGCAGATGGTGTTTCAACGTCTGAACCACTGGTAGTTGAAAGTGAAAGAGGAATTGAACCCAAGTCCAACGCCATCATTGAACGTTGAATATCATCGAATTCCTCATCACAATCTGTAAACTCACTTTCTGAAATACTAGGAGTGGAAATGTCACTTTGAGAAGTTGAAGAAAAAGCTTGCATTCTAACTAATGAATATTCAACAAAAGTGGGAACAGTGTATCAAGCACAGCAAATTTGGATTGAAAAAGATCAGAAATTGAAGGAAAGACGAATCAAGAAGAATATCTTAGGAGCGCGAGATAATTGTGTCCAAAATGTTGGTGGTTCAAGTTTTTGAAAGAATAGTTGCAAGTGAAAGTGGCATTTATATATTAGTTAGATAAGGACGAAAACATCCCCTAAATTGGTTTGCATGTAGTATGATGCAGGCCACTCGACTAACAAATTTGCATCGTAAACAAATCACGATTTTGTGCATCGCGCAGCATGGAATGACATATGCCAGGAGCAGAAGCATGTAAATACATTCATTGACATCATATAACGTGTAGTAACATACGGTGATATACATAGAGTAAATAGATATCGTATATGTAAGTGTATATCGATAAAATTACGCATACAATAGCAATCCATCGCTTTAGATGAGAAATATTTGTTATTTAAAGTCGATTGGACCAAGCATTGTATACGGGCAAAACTTTAAGATAACTATCAGCACATTTCATGCTTGCTTGAAATAATTTCCATTTTTCAAATTTTTCTTTTTCATTCTTCTTGTCGTGGTAGAATGATTCATCTGAGTTTTTCACCAAAGTTTCGGAAAATTGTCTACGTATTCTTGACGTATAGTTCAGTAACAATTTGAATTTCAGCACATACTTAAATGAGGGAAAGTAAGCACCAGAAAAGATAGTAACTTCTCCACTATCAAACAGAAATTTAAGATTATTCATAGCTGTATGAGAATCGAAATCAGCCTAACTATTTAGCAGATGTGATGCTAAACAAATAGTATTTCAATATAGACATTATAACACCACCAAACACGTCATAGAAACAAGTTCACATATTTCATCAACACAACGAGTGTAAATAAAGTCTTGAGTGAAACTGTATGGTTCATAAACGTAAGACACATGCATCATAGCTCATAGTAAGCTATGCCTTTTCCCATTCTTCTTATTGATTTTTTCAGGCGATTGCACATCATAAAATTACTGCTTACTTCTTTTACCTCTTGGTTTAGTAATTTTATTTGACTTATCATTGAATCTTTTACTCTCGTTAACTTTCAGTTTATTTGAGCTAGCCAAAACATTATTCGACTTTGCACTTTCCGCCAATAATCTTTCAACTTTATCACCATGCCTAACTTTCTTTTGAACTCCATTCGTTCCATCTTCTTTGAATGCATAGCTTATACTGACCGTGGAGTTCATCAATATATTACCGTTCATTTTTTCGATAACTAAATCACTACTATTAAAATCGTCAAATGTTAAAAATCCATAACCTTTTGAAATTCCAGTGTCGGGGTCTCGTATAATGCTAGGAGGTCTGATTAAGTTTCCAAATTTAGACATCGTATCCGAAAGATATTTTTCGTCAATGAGAGGATTGAGATTTTTTATAAATAATTTAGCCCCAACATCAATACCACTATCCGGTGTATTCGTCGACATCGTTCCATTTGTAGTCCCAACTCTCTGTGTATTACCTCCTTTGTATGGTTCGGTTTTCTTTATATTCAAAGTTCTGCCATACAATCTCACGCCTCTTAAAATGTTTATAGTATATTCAGCATCTTTGATAGATCTGAATTCAACAAATCCAAATCCTTGATGGGTTTTGAGTATTCTATCCTTGGGAAGATTTATTGATTTGATTGGTCCAAATTGAATGAACAATTCATATAATAATGGCTCTGAAACCTGCGGATCAATATTACCAAAGTACAATGAAGCATTGATGTTCCTCTCAGACTCAAGTGGTTTTCGAAATATACTTGACATGGGTAATGAATGGTTTGAAGAAATCAATGACTGGAGTTTCTATTATAGCATCATCTCATCATATATGAATCAAGAAATCATGGTGTACGAAAATAGTCTGGGTCGTGCAAGTGTCAAAATCAAGCAACAACTGCAAAATTAATATAATGTTTATCCTATACAAATATATATGAACAATGATGTCAAAAAAAGCTATTACTTGATTATTGTAAGGATATGCAGTAGTTGTTTCGGCCATTCTATGAGACAGATGCTAAAAGATTTAGCTTCGTTTGCCTTGAAACCTGGTGTGACATTTTTTGTAATAAATGGTTATCATGCTATCAGTGAAGTAGACTCCTTTGGTATATCCGAAGCTTCGTCAGCCTTGTGAGAGACTTCTACATTGTTATTAAGTTCTTCGTCTTTGTTATTAAGTTCTTCGTCTTTGAAAACTATTTTTTGTGGTTCTTTAGATGATGACTCCTCAGGTAATTCATCATCTAAGCTATCATCACCTTCGCTGCCACTTGAATCCGAATCATCACTGTCATCAGAGGATGTAGTGTTACTTTCACTGTCATCAGACACTTCTTTTTGCATATTTAAACCATATGCAACAGACTCTTCGTGTACAAAATTGTTCCAAGTGTCCTTATTGAGTGTTATGTAGATCGTGGGGAACTCTAAGACAATTTTGTCTTTTAATGCAACAGATATCAGATCTTCTGGACTAATCTGTATGATTGACTTATTTGGCTTATTGAAATTCACCACGTTCTCCAAATAAAACGACAATTGGTTTTTCTCAATTCGATTATTTCCCTCTTCTTCTTCAGGAATGGTGTTATTTAAAATATTCATGGGAACGGCATCCTTCAAACTCAAGTGCTCTTTAAGTCTATAACTGAGGAAAGTTTTTTTTATATCTCCATTTGTGTCTATTAGAACCCATTCAACTGTCCAAGTAAAACTTTGCAGTTTTTTATCGTAACCAGATTTATTAGATGATGATCTACTCATCCCTTGCGGTAATTGAATTACTAAGGTGTTGTTTCTCTTTATTGAAGTTGGAGGATTGTTAGAATATGCATTATTCACTATCGCTATACGTTGGTCTTCTTCTTGCTCAGAATTTGCTTTGAATCTTTTCGAATTTCGATTATTGTTATTGTTATAATTATTATTATATTGACGTTTAAAGATATTCTTTGCATTTGACTTTATATCAGTTTTACTCAATTGGATATTTCTACCGAAGTTCAAAAGAAAGTTGTAATCCCTATTTATATATCCGCTATCTTCAGTCAATTCGTTCTTGGGTATAAACTTTGTTTGATCTACCACCCCAGTACATTCTGTTTGTTTCTTATGTCTTGTAACACATGCTAACGAACAAGTCTTCATTCCACAGGCTGGACATTTATACTTGTGCTCATTGGTTTGGCATACTGTGCAAACATTATCTTCAGACAGCATATGAGTATTCCTTGATTGATCTGATGACAATATTCATCCCCATATAAATTGGGATTCTCTTCTCTTCTTTTTTTTTGAGCTTATATTACATAAGCACTATTGAAAAATTGAATTTTTTTTCTTAAAAAAAAAAGAATTATAACAAAAAAAAAATATCGAGATTTGATTTTAAATTTTTGGTTGAAAAGTTAGTATTATCAGTTTTCGAATAGTTTTAGGTTAAGACTCTACATATATTTGATATGATTTCACCAGCTATCAAATCATCATTGTTTGGCTCCCTCGTCAAGCCTCTTGTCAGACATGCATCTACCAAAACTGATAAAATACCTGTTCAATTATTGAAAGATCATCCAACACTTGGGTTTAAAGGTGAAATAGTGAAAGTTAGACCAGCTTTCATGAGAAACTATTTACACGTCGACAATAAAGCGTGTTATATCACAGCCACACAAGGACCACGTATACCTATTACTGAAAAAACCAAAGAATTCCAAGAAGCTAAAAGAGCTGCGTTTGCAAAAGCTAAAGCTGAAGCTCAAGTTGAACTCGATACGGAAACGGAAACTTCTGATAATGAACCTGCCGGTGCAATGTCGTTGAACGAATTGTCTAACTTGTTCAATACTATGAGATCATCAAGAAGTCTCAAAGAGTCTGCAAGAACATCTACCACTATTGCTGCTGATATTTCAGAAGCAACTGATGTCGCTGCTGCGGACGAGGTTATTTACTCTTCAAACGATCTTAATGAATCCGTCCCAAGAGTTTACACTATAGTGTTAAAAAATGGCCTTTCATTACCAATTACTAGAGAATATTTATCATCATCCATATTTCAATTCTCAGGTGTCAAAATTCCAACTAGATCTATTAAGTTGAGAGAGGAAAATTCAAAAGACTTGATATCAGAAGTCGAGAAAATCGGAACTTATGTCATGTCTATTGACATTCCATCTGAAAATAAATCAATCATAAGATCTCTTGTCATTCAAAAAGAAAGTGAAAATTGAAATTAGTATACCAATTTCTTTCTTTCAATTATAGACTTTTCTCATAAGTTTGCTTGGTTTTTGAACTGTTTCGCCTTGAACCCTTTCAACCAGTATTTCAACTTTCATTTCGTATAGTAATCATTTTCTTGTGTATATATTATTTTGTAAATAAATGCAGTATTATTTTTCTGTAAAATTCCTTCAGGTAGAGTAATCGGCGCGGTTATATAGAGACAATATTTTTGGGGCAAAATTATATTTGCACTTCTCTTTGTCCTGCGACGATTACATCACATCATGTCATTAAATCCTAGATCAACAGCATCAAACTCATCTAGGGTAGGTAAGCGTCCTGCTATTTCTCCTATAAAAAAGCACAAGAACACTTTGAAAAAACTTTTGCCTTCACAAGCAAAGTATATGCAAAATCTAAAGCAAAAAAGTTCATTAAGTCCATCACCGAATATTACTCCATCGAAAAATGCCGAAGAACAAAAATTAGTTGTTGAAAGCTATAACGTCGAGCTTGACTTTCAGCTTTCTCAAAAAGAGGATATAATAATTGCAATAAATACTGTACTCGAAAATCAATGGTCTGAATCAACGTTGTTACATAATAGATTTCATTCAAATGAAGTTATAAAGAATTCCAACACATCTGACGAATTACTTTTCCTGCTACGAGGAATCTCCATGGCTTTGAAAGCTGAGACTATCAAATATAGGAGAGCATACCTTTCACATGGCTTAATTACAATAAATCAGTTGTACTCGATATATGAACATCAAGGTAATACTTTTGTAGATAGAAACCTTGAAATGAGAATAAGAGAAGGCAAAGTAAGAAAGTTTATAATAACTAATGCGTCACCTATAATACTGAGATCTCCTCAAAAATTTCAAAAAGGTAAAGTAACTTATGGATTCGAGAATGCTGAAGTGGTTGTAAAAACTGAAAGTTATTTCCAGTTAGTAGATAGAGACATTAAAAACCTAGAAAAGAGCTTATCTGAAATAACAAATACCCAGGAAAAATCATTCAAACAACTTCAAACGGAAAGCTTGAAGAAATTTTCTCAGTTCATCCGTAGTAACCATACGGCTCTATTCATAAACTCCAATGAAGAACTTAGTAATAAAGCATTATCGTCACTAGTAAGTCTTGGATACATAACTTTAACTTCGAATCATTTAAATGAAATTGAATCTCATCAATATTCAATTTCTTATCCAAACTGTGGTACATTTTTGAAGCTTATTAACGCAGGTAGATCGTGGTTAGTTAAAACGCTTAGTAAAAGTTCATATAAAGAAATCCTTGAAGAACATTTATTTAATAAATGGGAAGGAACAAATAATGTTCAAGATACATCCAAAATGACAAACTTTAAGAAACCGTTTTACGGGTATGATTTGTATTGGATATTGGCAGATGCTTTAGGAGCCGGGGTCATTGAGGTGTTTAATACCCCAGTAGGTAGAGGATGGAAATTAACAGGCAAATTATGAATCAACGAAATAGGACAATGAATTATGAATATATTTATTATAATTAGCATATATATATGATTAATATGTAAATATAAGACAACTAATATCAAAGCTCAAAAGATAAATTGTTAAACTTTATGAGGCAAGCCTAGTTTGAGTAGAACAAAAAAAGACAAAATTTACATTTTAACTCTGTTTTTCTTTTGTTGTTTTCTTTGTTTTTTCTCTAAAGCTTTCTTTTCGAGTTTGATTTGTTCATCTCTTGATAAACTCCTTAATTTATCTTTTTCTTGTTGCTTTACTTTAGCCCTTTCTTCGGCAAGTTCTTGTTCTTTAGCATCGTCAAAAAGCTTTTGAATTTTAGCAACTTCGATCTCTCTGGTTTTAACGATTTTTTTCAAAGTTTCTGGTTTAAAAGTAATTGATTTGTTGGCTAATTTATCAACAATCGAAAAAACGGCACTCAAAATACTTGATAATTGGGATAAGTATTCCTTGTTTCCAATGAGGTCAGTTGTGATTACAATCTTACGTCTTGGAAGTAAATCTTTAATAGCTTCAGGTTTTTCGGATGATTGATCGGTGAAAGCAATGAATTTCAAGAAGCTGGCAGCCTCAAGAGTTAATGAGTCACGCAATTCACTAGTAATGAGTTTTTCTTGAATTTCATTAACTTCACTCATGTAAACAAATGATTGAGGAATAAGTGAAGAATCAGTTGTTCTAGTCAAGGATAAGAAATAGTTAAACTTTCTGAAATCATTCATACCAATTTTTGATACAATTGCTTGAATGAAATTATCGTACTCGACATCATTTGAAGGAGTGATAACTATTTCAACTTTGTCAGTTGGTGCTGGGACAGATTCAGTAAAGTAACCAAACACTGTTTCTAAAAGTAAGACAAAGGGATTATGTCTTGGTTTTAATCTAAATGTAATATTGACTTTAGCAATATTAATTCTACCAGTTGCATAGGATGAATAATTTTCAGAACTGTCTTTGACATACAATGTATCTTTATTTACACCATATTGAAAGAAATTTTCAGTAAAGACAGCACTCAAACCATTCAAGTATTTAGTGACAAGATTTTTATTATAGTAGTCACCTAATTTAAACAAGATGACAAAAACAATTGTAAATCCGAGAGTTACCATTTCTAATTTCCAAGAATTCAATTTGAAACGTTCAATCATTGACATAGCGTTTAACTCATCAAGAGTGTATTCACTATATGCCTTTTTTGGACTAATAATTTATGTTAGAGATTTTTGAACAATCAATTAGACTAGCAATGGCATAAATGAATTGAGTTACATACATTTCCTCGGCTGCTGCAACAGCAGCGAATAAAGTCGTGGATAATAAGCCTAACATCATGGGTGTTATGAATTTGATTCAGTATAGTATATTCAATATTGTTGGCGGCGATTTAATTTTCAGTGAAAAGTTATTTTGCTGAAAATATTCTCGACATTCTTTTGTCTGTCTGTGGATGTATGCCTCCGTACACCAAAATTACAACTTGACTAGTGTGGATACATGGAAATGTACGGGTTGGGATTTGGGTTATACGTTAATTACGTTACTTGTATTATGGGTATTGCTGTAGTCTATATAATATACATGGATGAGGAAATTCTTCACACTATTCTCTTCTTTTTTTGGAGGAGCCGTGCTGTTCCTGGTCTTGCTGTTCTTGTTGTTGGTCTTGATTGAAATTAGCAAACCCTTCTTTGACTGCAGATGTGACGAGATCTCGTAATGCTTCCTCTGGATTTTCACTATTCAATATGGTTTCGATCCTTCTACGTCTTTCTTCTTCGTCTAGAGGATCTGCATCGGTTGAAGATGGTGTAGCATCATCTTCTAAGGTATATCTTATTTCATGGCCATCTATAGTACCAGGTTGAGGCAATGATTGTAAAAATTCGTTTTGTTGAGCCAAGTCATTATCCAAGTCTTGTGGTTTATCATGTGCAAGGGATTTCAAGTATTGCGCTAACTCTGGAAATTCGTCTTCCTCTTCTATATAATCGGCAGCGATTTGACCATCATTGTTTTTGATTTTATAGTCTCCTTTCAATTCATTGATTATGAATTGGGCTGTCTTTATATCTTCGACGTGATGTAAAGGGGTGTCTCCTTCATTATCTTGAATATTTATATTACCGCCCTTTTCAATTAACTTTTTTAACAACCCTATGTGACCATAAGATGCAGCTGCATGAATTGGTGTATAACCATTTGGATCTTGTGAATTTGAGGTGAATGAACCTGCATTCAAATACGATTCCACTATTTGAATTTGATTATCCGCTGCTGCTACCCAAATATTAGACACCATGTTAGTGTTTATTATGTCGATGTTATTATGTGATGCTATTCACCTTTGAAGTTGAAGTAGTTGATCTACGTATATCCAAAAGTGATGATGTTTGATATTTTTTTTTTTTTTTTTTTTCATTTTTATTTTTTTTATTGTCTTTATTTTTTTTTTCACTTTTCTCAAAATATGATTTGAAGGTCAACTAAAGAGACTAACATTTAGTTCATATAGCACAACAACAATAATATGGCAGAATTACCAGATAAACCATTGACTGATACCAGAGTAACCTCTTCTCTGGACAAGCTCGATGGCTTCGAGTGGTGGAGAAGATCCTTACAATATAGAACAGGAATGGGATTAGATCAAGATGAAAAGTTACAATACGAACATGACTATAGAGCTAAATCAGGACTTTCAATAAATACGTGTAATGAGTATCGTGATTGGATGCTACAGTACTCCCCCTCGGTCAGATTTATGATTGATCATATTAGAAAGTTAGAGGGTGAACCGCCTGTTATAGTTTGTGACACAAGTGATAATTTACAAGGTGGTGGATTTCATCCAGACTTGGGAATATTACTTTGCTCAAATCACATTAGGAGTAAATGGCAGTTGGAAGATATCTTAACTCATGAGCTAGTACACGCTTATGACCAGTTAAAGTTCAAAGTTGATCTTTCAAATTTGAAACATCACGCTTGTACCGAAATAAGAGCATCAATGTTAAGTGGAGAATGTCGAATCATGAATGAAATTAGAAAAACAGGATTAGGATCATTCGGTACTAAGTTTCAAGATTGTATAAAGAGAAGAGCCGTGCTCTCAGTAAGTGCCAACGATAATTGCAAGAATATCGAAGAAGCAAAAAAAGTAGTTGATACAGTTTGGCAATCATGCTTCAACGATACGAGACCGTTCGAAAGAGTATACCGTTGATTCCAGGCTCAAAAATTAAAGTTAAAAATTAAAGTTGAATCTCGCGGATGAGTGGACAACGATAAATCATTCTGACAGGTAAACTCGGTATATATCACCTAAATTTTCACTTCTCATATACATAGTTAGTCATTCTCGACACTCAAGTCAAGATCTGAGGTAGTCTGTGCAATAGCAATATAGTGCTATGGGATACCACGGTACTTTTAATGAATATATTTCGCAAAATATTGTCTGTTTCGAAGTGAAATAGATAAGCTCAAGTAGATGAATGTAATTGCAAATGCTGATGCTAAACGGCTCGGAGCTAAGAGGGTCTTGCCGGATGGGGCCGGAAAGGGGAAGAATGCACGGGTTCTTTTCTTTTTACCTGCCAAAGACTAATCTCTGTGCAGCTTTATGACATATTGGAAGCAAGTATATAAAATGAACGTTTCATCTTCTTTTGATTAAGTTTTCTTCACAGTCAATGCATTGTGCTTACACTCAAAAAAATTACTATACACCACTCAATTGATTACTTCTCACTTTCGATAAACAAAAAAAGGGATACATAATGGAAAAAAGCACATCTACCGATGACAAGCTATCAATCATTACAGATAGAAATGATGGAAAGCGTAAGTCTCTTGCCTTCGATGATGAATACAACGACTCTCAAACTGATAGTACATTCCCCAATAGTGATTCATCTCCAAGTCCTTTTGAACCAATAGACAAAGATAAATCCGATATACCACTGGTTCCACATGATGCAATTGGCACTTCTGCTGATAAGGTAAAGCTAAGACAAAGGCATCCCAAAACTGAAAAAGCTGAGGGTCAGGTTGACAAAAAATCTATAGAAAGTAATGATTATAAACATATTGTGAACAAGTTCAACCAGATAAAACTACAGACGAATGCTCGATTAAATAAAAGACCAAAGCCTGATGATGATAGTAAATATAAGTCAAGATTTGGTGATATCAAGTTCTATTCTCATCTGACAACTATCTTTGATGCTGGGTATTTCAAACACTCTCAGTTCTTTGGTATATACGTATTGTTTTGGTTAGGTACAGCATTTTTATTATTGAATAGTTTGGTTCGTTCTTACTTTGAAAATCATACTTGGTTTTATAATTCACCTGTGGTGAATACCATGAAAAAAGATATTTTGAAAATTGGACTTACAGATTTGGGTATGTACTTAACAACATACTTTGCGTTATTTATTCAATATGCTTGCTTGAAAGAATGGATTAGCTGGGATAATTCAGGTTGGATAATTCAGCTGGTATATGATTTTGTTCATCTTGCATTCTGGTTATTATTTGCATCAGATGTTGTTATGGGTTACACTTGGATCGGCAAAGTTTTTTTAGTTTTACATAACTTTGTTTTTCTCATGAAAATGCATTCTTATGCGTTTTACAATGGATATCTTTGGAAGGTTTTAGATGAATTAAAATTTTCCGAAAAAACTTTAGATCGAATTAACAGAGGAGAAACCAATTTATCTGGTGAAAAAATTGCCCCTACTAAAGAAGTTTTACTCGATAGCGTGGCATTTTGTAAATTTGAACTTGAATATCAATCTATTGCAACAACTATGTCAAGAGATGTGACCGTTGACCCAAAAGATGTCGAAGATGACATAGATGAGTTGCAGAAAAAAGACTTAGTTAAATTTCCCCAAAATATCAATTTGTTTAATTTTTTCGAATACTCAATGTTTCCAACCGTGGTCTATACTTTAAACTTTCCTAGAACTCCAAGAATTAGAAAAAATTATTTATTTGAAAAATTAACTGGTATTTTTGGTATAATTTTTTTAATGATTTTGGTTGCACAAAATTGGTTATATCCTCTCGTATTAAAATGTATTGCCCTCAGACCATTGCCTGTTGATGAGAAATTTAGAGAATATTTCTTCATATTACTTGACATGATGCCTCCCTTTTTATTAATATACTTGTTGACTTTTTTCTTGATCTGGGATGCTATATTGAACACAATTGCCGAGTTGAGTAGATTTGCCGATCGTGATTTCTATGGTCCCTGGTGGTCATGTACTGATTGGTCAGAATATTCAAGAATTTGGAATCGTCCTGTTTATAAATTTTTACTCAGACATGTGTATCATTCTTCAATTAGTGCTTTGAAAGTAAACAGAATGCAAGCTACATTACTTACCTTTATCATATCAAGTTTGGTGCACGAATTAGTTATGTTTGTTATTTTTGGCACTTTGAGAGGGTATCTTTTAATCTTACAAATGTCTCAAATTCCTTTGGTTATGATAAGTAAAACGAAATATATGAGAGATAAGAAAGTTTTGGGCAATGTCATTTGTTGGTTCGGATTTATTAGTGGACCAAGTATGATTTGTACTTTGTACTTGATTTTTTAGAAGCTCTTTTTTCCTTTTAGTCAACTTATCTCGATCTTTCATATAAGCAAGCTGTTACATATGTCCCCTTTATAGATTATGATTATATACTTTTATTTATATACTGAAATACACATTGTTTGATTTATCTGCAAAAAACGTTTGTCACGTGCGCCTCATCAAATTTTTTTTTTTATCTTTTAATTTATTTTATTTTATTTTAGCACTTTGGTATCAATATCATTTATCATATATGAAAGCATAAAAGTCATACAAACTTTTACACCTTGATATTGTTTGGCTAATAACACACCTGATTCAAAACAATGTCAAGACCTGAACAAATCGCTCCACCGGAGATTTTCTACAATGACTCGGAGTCTTTCAAATATACATCATCTACCCGTGTTCAGCATATTCAAGCAAAAATGACATTAAGAGCTTTAGAATTATTGAATTTAGAGGAAGATGCTCCAAATTTTGTATTGGATATAGGGTGTGGATCAGGTTTATCTGGTGAAATTTTAACTGAAGAAGGATATAATTGGATTGGTATGGATATAGCACCAAGCATGTTAGCCGCTGGTTTAGATCGTGATGTGGAAGGTGATTTATTTTTAAGTGATATAGGTAATGGGGTTTTTTTCAGGCCTGGTACATTTGATGCTGCTATTTCAATTTCGGCAATCCAATGGTTGTGTAATGCTGATACTGCAAATGTTGATCCAAAGAAAAGATTATTAACATTTTTCAATACGTTGTATGCGTCTTTAAGAAGAGGTGGTAAATTTGTTGCGCAATTCTATCCAATGAATGACAATCAAACTGAATCAATTTTGAATGCTGCTAAAGTTGCAGGTTTTGGTGGTGGTTTGATTATTGATGATCCAGAATCAAAAAGACATAAAAAATATTACTTAGTGTTAACCGCTGGTCAATCAGAAAGAACAATCAATTTATCAGGTGCTCAAATGGATGCTCCAGAAGTTAATAAAAAGATAAACAAGAAAAAATTAAAAGAATTAGAATCTAAGAAAGATTATATTAATAGAAAGAAATCTATCATGAGAAAAAGAGGTAGAAAAGTTGCTCTCGACTCTAAATTCACAGGTAGGAAGAGACGTACTCGTTTTTAGTATATTACTATACTTTCAATTTTCTAGAGAGTCGTTCTTTCCTCTACTAATACATTCATTTTGTAACATAGTTAAATCATCTCCTTTTATCCTTGAATTTTGCAGAGCACACTTTTCTTAAAGAAGTGTCACTGAAATGTATCTGGCATTATCAACCTATCAAGATACTTGGATTTGTTTTCTTGTATACTAGCTAGTTATATATATATATCGACAACCTATTATAAGATATTATAATATTTAAAGCTTTATAATTGTAGTGCGCAGGTAAATTTGTTTGGCAGTATCAAAATAAAAATTACTTCTAATATGAAAGAAAAAAAAAATTAATTTTAAGCGTTAAGAAAGATTTAAGAGCACAATAAGCTCATTGAAATTAACGAATACCATCAGCTCAAGAAATGTTTACTGCATGTTTACTTGGAAGAACTATTGGTTTGCCGAGAGTGATCTTGAATAAGAATTCATTTAGAACTTTAACTTCTTTGAAAACTCAAAAATCTACCGTTTTTGAACCATTACCACCAAAAAGAAACGGAGAAAGTGCATTATCATTCATATACAAAAAATTGGTCAATAAATATGATCCAACTGGTAAAAGACGTGCTTTAGTACATCCACAAAATGGATTACGTGCCGGTGATATAATAAAAGTTACCTATTTAGATAAAACAGCTGTTATTGGACAAGTACTTGGTATCAAAAGAGGTGATCAAACAGTTGGTACCAATATATTAATCAGAAATAAAGTAAATAAAGTTGGTGTTGAGGTAAGAGTTCCATTATACAACCCAAACATAAGAAACATTGAATTACTTCATAAGCCTGAACGTTACCTTCCCAGACAAAAACAATACTATATTAGAAAAACTAAATATGATGTTGGTGAACTTGAACTTTTCTTAAGACAAGAAGCTCAAAAGAAGAAGAAGAACTAAATTCTGTTCCATTCTTGTTTTGAGGCAACAAAAGTTACATAACCCTGTATATATATATCAATTCATACTTCATTCAAATATTAGTTAATTCAATACACCTATCTACTATGTAACTGAACTTGTATTTTGTTCCTGCTTATTGTTCGTCCTCTTTACCCGTTGATGCAAGCAAAGAGTTCAATTTAAAACTTAATTCATTACCGAAGCTTGATTGAAAGGAGGGAGATATATCCATCATTAACGCTTCGAAAGTTTCGTAATGCTTTTGGTCGTAAGATGTATACCACCCTGAAATATCAACTGAAACATTAAGCTCGCTACCTTCGCCGGTTATTATGTATATGTAATTACTTTTTGGCATTTGTGTTGCTTTTGCTCTTGAAAGTGACTTTCCATAATAACCATCCTGCCAATTATTCCCCAACTTGTTGGGCCCAGATTCTTCCCCGGACGAAATCAATTTACATTCAGAAAAGTATAATTTATACTCATCATAAATCTTTGTCAACTCTTTTGACCGGGTTTCAAAGTCCATATCGTAACTGTAATTCTATTTTGATACTTATCTTGTTCAATCTCGAAAAAAAAGCATGAAAAGCTCAAAGAATTTCAACAGTTGTATGGTAAATAACGGTTATATTTCAATTGAATGAACTAACTGTCATCACAAATAATTATAAAGTTTTAATGAAAATGGAAATTAGGGTGTACGGGCTCTCCTTCGAGACATTATCCAAAAATAACCCACACAGTGTGTTATAGAATATGCTTTGGTACCTTTTTTGGGTAGACTGTTTGACAGAACTGCTTGAGCCTAATTAATGATCAAGCTCATTTAATTACATAGCATAATTCTAGAAAGTCTTCACTTTTGGAGGCTTTTTGAGAAATATTATCGAAATTGAAACAAACATAATACAAAAGTACCAAGAATGGGCTAAGAATGCTAGAAATCATCATAATTTGTAGCAGATGCTTAACAAATTTATCTTTTTACTCTCACAGACAAGAGGTTACCTGAAGTCAGGCAAACCTTTATCGTGTACATCACTAAGGTGGCTTCAAAAAAGTAGATGTAGTCAAAAGAGGTGACAAAAGCCAATGAGTCGACCAAAAACTTGACGCTTACAAGATAATTACTATTAGAAATATGTGATATAGTTCAGGTGTAGCAATACTGATTCCCAGCCTCTCAAGAAGGTTCAAGGCCAGGCGCCCAGCAACATGCTTTATTTATATACGCTTTCATCCACTTGTAAACCTCCAATCATCCTGAATACTGCAGAGAACCAAGACGACTTTTGTAGAGGGCGGACATGCGATTGATGTTAAGGAAAAGGAAAGAAAATAGTAACAAAAAGTGGAAATATTCTCAAATATATATAGTGTTGAGAAAACTTATTCTTGTCATGAATGGCGGGTAACCTGGTACGAGGGCTCAAATTTAAACTCGATCTCTAAAAACTATTTACAACTACAAAATAAATTTGCAGGATAAACCTCACTTAACCTTGAATACTGACATACGCTGACAAATGAGTTTGAATCCTGAAAGCTTTATTGGAAGTAACCTTAGAATCAACTTGGTTGATGATAGACTTTTGGATGGTATATTAACTGTCATAGATCCATTTGGAAACATATTACTATCAAACGCTTGGGAAACATCTATCGACAAATTGAATAGTGCCAATAAAAACAGACGAGATTTGGGATTGGTCAGTGTACCTAGAAAGAGCATATTGAACATATCAATTGATCAAAAGACTCATAAGAGTATCTTCAAAGATTACAAACCTACAGAATGTATAGAATAAATTGCAAAATATATTAAGTGAATTACCAATTTTCATCGAAGACAAAAATTATTTTGAAAAAATTGAAGAGAAGAAAAAAAAGACAAAGAGACAAAGAACAAAAAACACAAATTGAAGTTAAAGAAGTTTAACTTCATTACTAATACGAACGATATTTTTTGACAATTTTTATGTTAGGGCCAGGTCCATATTCATCTCTTATTTCATCAGAACCAGACGACTTAATTTGACTTGGTCTTCTAATAATTACCTTTCTACGGATAGGGTCTGATGATGGCTTCTTTCTATGCTTTTCAGGAACTTTAATAGGCTTTCTAATTATTAAGACATTACCATGTTTGTCAACTGTTTCTTCTTCTTCCCATTCACAGTCAACATCTTCTTCTTCTTGATTATCATCTTGAGGTTCATCTTCATCTGATCCACAATCCGTTTCCTCTTCATAGTCATCCTTATCGGAATCGCAATCAGTTTCGGCTTCATGATCCTTGTCATCCTCACAATCAGAGTCATCAGGGTATTTTGGTTCAAGAGTTGGTTCAGGAGTTGGTGTAGGAGTTGGTGCAGGAACTGGGTATTCGGGAGCTGGGTATTCAGGAGTTGGGTATTCAGGAGTTGGTACAGCAGTTGGACTGGCAGTTGAAGTGGAAGTTGAATGTGGGTGATCAAAGTCGGGGGAAGTATAAGGAGGAGGAGCAGGAACATCTTTGTTGTGTTCTAAACAGGTACCTAAGAAATGATCTCTGGAACTTTCGAAAGTTCCATAGGGACAAATATCAACCAAGCATCCGATGATCAGATCTTTTTGATCACAGATGCATGCAATGTCAGCGTGGTTTCGAGGGCATTTTCTTGAAGCTTCACTAAGACAACTTAAAAAACAGGCAGGTGGAGTAGCGTTGATTACACCAAAAAGGAAAACAGATGATAAGGCTACCAAAGAGACGAAATGCATTTTTGACTGGTCCAATTCTAGAAAGATAAAGTGGAACGATGCTATATCTATTGTTAACTAAAGAGTGTTAAGTAGTATTAATAAAAGCTTTTGTACGAGATCGATTATATATAAAATTAGTTTGTTTGTGGATGCAACAAAAAAAATATAAATTTTCTCGTTTTGCAATAATCGACAAAACGAAAACAAATTTGACTTATATGTAATCGACACAAAAACCTATATATTCTATATTACATGAGAATACTGTATTACACGGTTACCACCACTTAATGGTGCGGGCTCGCTTTCCGCTTACAAAACCACTCTCAAATGGTAGTAGAGTCAATTGTAGCTTTGACTAAACACGTGAAATAATGAAATTTCATGCTTAATATGATCAGCTTCTTTAAAATCAGGAAGTCTTCCATACGCAATGCTTATATCTAGGCATGTAAAGCTTACAATTCTAAACAAAACTTATTTCCGGTGATGTCAAATGTTTGTGCACCTTATCAACTTATTATCATAGAGCCGAGATAATCTGCCAGTTTAGTTACTCAAACACTAATTTGTCTATATTCTATAAACACTATTCACGTGAATCTAATAAAATAAACATTAATGCCATCAGTGATACTACCAGACCCGTAAGCGCGGCTTCAATGATTTAACGATAGCATAAGTTGGATGACGATCTATGCTTTGAATGAACATGAAATCACTAGCCGTACGAACCAGTATTGAGTTTCAAATGTATTCAATCATCAAGACAGAAACTGTTTTCTCGAAAGGAATAAAGTGGCTTCGATAAAGTTCACTTATCTGACTATAAAAGTTTAATTTCTATTTCAAGTTTTTGTCTCGGATTTCTGACGATTACATAAGCATACGCCTGTCAGAGTTTTCCCACTTTTTGAGTTGAACGGCCTCTTATGTTTTCAAAACACTGGTCTAAAAGTTCAATCACTTGAGTTTCGGTTTTCATTCTACATTCAATCATTTTCATATCACGGCGCTTACATATTGTCGGTTTGGTCAGTCAAGTGTCATTGAAAGGATCTCGTCAAAGTAATTTACTTTACCCCATCAATAGGATCTCGAATTATGCAAGGTTCGTACAAAAATAATGGTCTTCCAAGACCATACTATATGAAACCTGCTACATCTAAAAAATTCTCCCCTTATGACAAAATGCCAAATATGTTCTTCAATTCGAATAGAAGAAAATTTGTGGGTTACATGCTAATGTTGTTTTTATTTGGTACTTGTATGTTCTTCATATCACAGGACCTTAAACCAAGTCCTGATCCAGTATATGAAATCATAAATGCAAATGAAATTGACAATGCAGATTTCGGAAATAAAGGGACAAAAGTCAGACTTGCTGCCTCATTGGAGGATTCCGATAGAATAGGGAATATCGCCAATTCTATCAAAAATGCAGATCAAGAATCAGAAAATGATGGGTTGGCTAAGAATCTAGCTCAAGGTTCAAAAGGTGATATAGGACATGGCGTAGCGGAAGCCCCAAAAGGAGGAATAGCGAATGAGGCTCCAATGGTCGGAACCAATGCAGATATTGTTATTGGACAAGGTAAGGGGAACACTGATGCCAATGGAAAAGTAAAGAGTTATAGGAACGGAGGTGAATCAGAAAAAGAACAAATACTTAAACAACCAGCATATGAAAAAGGCGAAAGACGTTCTGCGGACGATACTGTTAGGAAGATAGTAGGCCAGGAAGATGACTTTCACGTGAAAGGCAAAGATATTTAGTAATTTCAGCTGACATACACGTTGCATCCATCCTTTTTTGCTTTTGGATGAAAGACTTTCATAACAGTCAGTCACTTTGTATATCGATACATCTTTTTCGTAAGATACCTCTACAAATTAATGTACATTAATGTAAATAGGTTAATATTTTATGAGGCGATCTTAGTTTCAATTTTTTCTTCCTTCAAATCTCAAGGCGTTGTATAGATTTTCAATTAACTTATCAAAGATCAAGTTCACCACAGCAGGTTATGCTACAATATAGTCATACAAGACAGATAATGCAGAATTAAAGACAAGTAAAAAAAAATAAACAAGGCTATCAAAAAGGACCAGCTGGGATTCGAACCCAGGTTGTCAGAATCAGAATCTAATGTGATGCCACTACACTACAGGTCCCGTGATCATCGCTCAATCCGCGTATTTTGGCTAACCTTAGACGAATTTACAGCAAATGTAAGAATTTTAAATTTTTTATACATTTAATTTAAAAGTAGGGATTTTTTGCAATCTTTTCTCCTCGCCAATCAACAGTATATATTGTCGGGGTTTGATCGTGCTCAGGACATATAGATATAACTTGAATGTACTGATTATCCGCTGCATCTTAAATGTATATTCAAGTTAGTAATAAATTAAAAGATGTTTATGTAATTTATTGCTACAAGTATATCGTGAAAAATATATTGTATTGGTCATGGTAACAGTCTAAGAAAGAGACAAGCTTTGCAAAATAGCTATTTTCATATCGCAGTTAAGGGTAAGATGCAAGAGCTACCTCATATGGGCTTTACTTTTTTAGCATTCAAATACAGCTTATGTTTCACTAAGCGGTTTATTACTCTCATCTTGAACTATCATACAATGCTATTAAAAACTTTAGGTATTACGTGGCTTTATCGCTATAAGCTACCTAATTTTGTTTTATTCATGAGATTTGAGAAATTCAAAAGGTAGTACTAAAGTGGCTCAAAATCTATTTTAGGTCTTGAACCTTTTTGATCTTTAACACCGTTTACGTTGATAGGTGTTCTCTGAAAGCAGTTGTGATTAATGAGTCTCAACTGTCCCATACCCAAGCCAGCACCAAGTATGCGGATGTGTGAGGTGCTTATGTGAGCGAATCAACTGAAGATCCTCAACATGCCATATATTAACTTCCGCAAAGCATCTGATTAAGGTACCAAGAAGTATTCTACTACTCATATAATCACTCTACCACTCACAAACTCTACAATTTGATGAAGTATGGTTTCGTAGCTTTTTGATAGCTTACGCTACATTATGAACTTATAAATTACTATGTACAGCTAGAGACTGGGTGAAATTATTCTTGGTATTCAACGATGCCTATATAAAAATCAAGGCTGAGCTGCAATATCAATTAACGACTTTAGAATGAAGATTAATACAATACATTGCTGGTATATTTATTATCTACAAATGAATAGCCAATGAACCTTCTTACTTGCTTAAACAATTGGAAAGCTTCTTGAATGTGAAAATGAAGTTTGGAAGGTAAAAGCTATGAGAGTAGAATGATATAACACGGACATTTTAATAGCTTTCACAGGCATCTGAAGCTACATCTGGAATAATTTCTCCATGTTTTGCAATAAGTAATTATACTCTAGACACCGTTAGATTTTAGAGCAATTGGTGTCCACTTAGTAAAAAAGTTTAATCACACAATATATGAGCTGGAGCTGGCTAGCTTAAGTATTATTCATAAATTTACCTTGACAGGATTTTTTTTTTTTTCATCTCAATCGTGGTACATTTTGCAAAAGATCACGTTAGCGGATGTCCTACAAACTCCATTTACTTCTTTGTCCTTAACTTTTTATGACATCAAACGTTTATTGTCCACAACTGTTTTTAAACCAATACTAATGGATTTCAACTAAACTTCATGCAAGATTACATGACTTCAAAGTTATAAATAATAGTTAGCTGACCTGGCTATATTGGAGATGGGCAATAAGATTCATGCCAATTATCTCTTAGAGTAAAGCTCAAAAACTTGTGGAAGTAACGAATTAACTGGTGTTTAAAATTCTTTCATCTATTAAATATGATTGGTTGAATAAAAAGGAATTGCGTGGTTTGACTACTGCAATCAAATCTATAAAGCTTTCGATTTTCTTTTTTTTTTTTGAGACTTACTTTCGAGGATCAATATAAGTTGAAGCTATATTTAAAAAGCGCATTGGTAATGAGAAATCAATTTATTGATAATATATTTGCCTATATTCATGTGTATATAGATTCGCCTATATTCTCATGTATGCTAATGCAGACTACCTTTCTCCTAATGAGGGACAGCATTCGTGCATAGTTGTTAGTGAAGACTGCTTTGAAGGGAGGCTAGACATGATAGAACGAGGTTCCAACCGCCTGGTTTTTACAGTGCGCAACATGTTTTTTTTTTTACGATAAAAAAAAAGATTTAATTTTTGAACTCATCTCCGAACTGTATCATACCTAAAGTCACAAATACGTAAATCCTTCAATCAACTTTAAAATGGCAAAGAAGAAGTCAAGCTCCAGTAGTGCTTCCTCAGAATTAGAGTCATCAGTCTCTCCAATTCTTGAAATAACTTATAAAGACCCTTTATTTTCTCTTGCAGCACACCCATCGAGACCAATTTTCATATCAGGTTTAGCAACAGGTCATCTTTACTGTGATACGTATGATGCAGAAAAGTTGGAAGAAAAAGCAAGTGAAAGAAGAGAAAAACTTTCTCTTATTGAAAAAGAGGCTTTCAAGAAAGGAACATCAGGCACAATCGTTAAGTCAGTATCTCAACTGAAAACAAAATGGTGGACTATAATAAAAGATAACACTGAGATTCCCGAAGATTCTCACCTTGTGACTAATTGGAAAACCAAACGTCATAAAGGGTCTTGTCGCTCAGTTTTATTTGATCCTCTTGAAAATACTGTTGGTGAAAACTTATACTCTGTTGGAACTGATCATATAATCAAAAAAGCCAGTACGGAAACTGGTAAAGTTTTATCGAAGACTACAGTCTCTGATCATTACGAGGGCTCGGAAGATGCTATCACTAAGCTATCACACTCTACCACCAATCCATTTTTATTAGCAGGTACTGAGAACGGACACGTTCTCATTTATGATAGTAAAAATCTTTCCACATCTCAACTAAAGTTCAAAGTTTCCGAAGCACATGAGGATTCGATAAATGACATTTTGCCGATGCCTGCGATCTCAGCCTATCATTATTTGACTTTAGGGTCAACTACATTATCTCATATTGATATCAGAAAGGGTATAATCACACAATCTGATGACCAATCTGACGAGCTACTCTCTATGTGTTTCGCAACTGACCACATCAACGAAAACAAAAATGACACTGCATTAGTTGCTCATGGAGAAGGTATTGTTACTATTTGGAAGGATTCAAAGAACAAATTTAGAGACCAATTGTCACGTATAAAAATAAACAAAAACGCATCTGTAGACGCGATTATTCCAACTATGAATTACGATACTGATGACTTGAGGGATTCTGTTTGGTGTGGGGATAGTGAAGGTTTATTACACAGAGTGAATTATAAGAAAGGACGCGTGGTTGAGACTAGAGTACATTCCAATACTATTGGTAAGTATGGGGCGGCTGATGAAGTTGGTATATTGGATATCGATTATGAGTATAGACTTATCAGTGCAGGAATGGATTCAATGAAAATATGGTCTGCAAATAACTACGCAGAAAGTGAAAAAAGTGATAGTGACGAAGATAGTGACATTAATGACGATGATGATGACAGTGACAGTGACAGCGACAGTGACATTGATGGTAACGATGGTGAACATGGCAACAAATTGAAAGCCGCATTAGAAAATAAATCCGAAGACGATAATGACCAATGGGAAGATATACTTTCTAATGAAGAAGACCAAGAAGAAGGAAGTAGCAGCTTGGCACCTTCCGATTTATCAGGCTCAGATGTTGGAAGCGACCTCGAAGATGAACTTTCGGAAGAAGAAGAAATGGATATAAGTGAAAAAGTCGAGGAAGAACACAAACCTGCAACGCTTGATATCATTAGAAAAAAACGTTTCGATATATCCAAAATGAAACCAAAGAAAACTATAATAGACATTAATAAACTAACTAAAAAGTCACAAAAGGCCGAGGTAGGGCACGACACAGAGGAGGAGGAACCAACCAAGAAGAAACAAAAAGTTAAACAGATTTCGGCCAAGCAGCTTAAAAACGCACAGCAGCATGAGCCAGGAATCCGTAGATTTGAAGGCTTGTAAATTATAGCATATATAACTAAATACAGTGTATCTACCTATCTGATTGAAATAAAACGACATTTTTTTGCAGTGAAAATCAAATTAATATTTTTTTTGTGCAGGATGCATCTGCCATTTGCCAAAAAAAGCGTCAGATCACTAAAAACAACCACTCAAATACTGATAACAGAGATTACAACCTATCTGTTTAACGTTTATTTCAATCAATCCAGTAAAGCTGCAAATCTTAGGAATGGAAGAAGCAAACGTTTCTACCGTTGATAACGTTATTTTATCCCGAAGGGGTTATTGTATCAGCGGTACCCTTGTGTTATCCCCCTATCATATTGTGTTCAGTTTTAAACCGGACCCTAACCAACTCGAATCCCCCTCAAATTTGAAAGAAATTTGGATTTGCTACCCAATAATAGACAAGATTAATAAATCTAGAGGATCTTCTTGGATCAACAATAATAGTGTCAATCCAAGCTCATATATAAATACAAATCATGACACAACTTCAAATACAGACCTTCCAACATTTGAATTTGCAAATGAAAGTTTTGATCATTATTCTGCATCTCATATCAGACTTCAATGTAAGGACTTCACATATTACTCACTAGACTTTATGAACGATATGATCTGTACCGAAGTGTATAGAAAATTAAGCGAATTGATAACAGTGTCCAAGTCAAATAATAGTATTCGCGATTTATATGCTTTCAGTTATAAAGCCAATACGCTTGAGAAGAAATTAGAGCATGACGGTTGGAATTTATACCACCCCATAACTGAATATAAAAGACAAGGTTTGATAAGTCGTATCGATGACGATGAATCCAACCAGTTTTGGAGAATTACTCATGTGAACGAAAATTACAAATTTTGTCCATCCTACCCAAACTTAATGATAGTTCCTTCTACAATTTCCGATAATGTATTGAAGCACGCTGCGAAATTTAGGTCAAAGCAAAGAATACCTGCAATTGTATATAAACATAGGGTCGGGATAAACGGTAATGTCATAGCACGTTGTGCTCAACCATTAGTCGGCTTGAACATACAAAATAGATCTATTCAAGACGAAAAGTTGATTGGAGAGATTTTCGATACTCAAAATAAAGAGAGAACAGGCAGGCTATCGGAAGACAGTACATTCAGAGACCAACCGCAAAAGAATTTAATAGTGGATTTGAGACCAATTACTAATGCCATGGCCCAACATGCATTAGGTGCTGGCACTGAAAACATTGAAAATTATCGGGGATTACATAAACAAAGTAAAGATAATAGAGATCTGTCATCAAAATCAAATGATCAACATAAATCCAATAGTAATAAAAATGTTGATAAAATTTTTTGTAATATCGATAATATTCATGTGATGAGAGATTCGCTCAATAAACTTACTACTATTATGAACGAATTAGATAAACATCCTATTTCCACGGATGCTAGTAAGCCACCTTACCCTTTACTCCAACAATCGCTTACCAAAACACAATGGCTACATCGACTCTCTATTGTTTTACAATCTGTTGATCGTATCACTAAATCGATTCACCTCAACAATACCAATGTCGTAATTCATTGTTCTGATGGTTGGGATAGAACATCTCAGGTTTCGGCATTGCTGCAACTTTGCCTAGACCCATATTATAGGACCACTGAAGGCTTCATGGTTCTAATAGAAAAAGAATGGGTTAGTTTTGGCTTCAAATTTGCTACTAGAGCCGACCATGGAGGTTGTATAGGAGCTTTAGTTCATAAGAAACAGAAACAACAACAGCCGCAGTCTTTAGATCAATATAATAAGATGACACAATCGACAGAAAAGGGGATTGAAGAATTTCAAAAAGGAGGAACTGGTATGAGTTCCTTTTTACAAAAAGCTGCTAGAGCTGCAAATCACATCAAAAGTACTGCTCAAGGAGGGACTTCATCACCCGGTGGGTCTGACGCCGATGGTGACGGCAAACGCGGTAGTTTCTCTTCCTCGACTTATAGTGGAAGTAATGAAAAGTCACCGATATTCCATCAATTTTTAGATTGCGTATACCAAATTTATCGCCAACATCCAGAGCAGTTCGAATTCAATAGTAGATTTTTGAAAAGGTTATACTATCATTATTATTCATGTCAATATGGCTCTTTTTTGTGTGACTCGGAAAGGGAATTGAAAGAAGTACACAAGATACAAGAAGCGACTGTATCAGTTTGGGACTATTTCAAGTCAAGACCAACCGAGTTTATTAATAATTCATATAGAGGAAGAGAGCCTTTAGGTACTACAGATCATGACAGTGTTCTCTTTTTCAATTTTACGGATGTTAAATGGTGGTACGAATTATATGGGAGGTCAGATGAAGAAATGAATGGATTATCAAATTCATTAGATAGAAAATTTGCTCAAATGAGATTGAATCATAATGGAAGCGGTTAGAAGTATATTCGAGTTAAATCACCCCATCAACATGGAGCCTATATTTGCCAAGTGAAAAGCTTAAAAGTTTTTGAACCATATACAGACAAATTCATTAACGAATATAAAGTGGCCATCGCGTATTTGGCCTTAAAACTATGTGAGTATATCGAGTCGGGTACTAAGATGACAGATGCCATATAAATTCATCAAGGAAGAACTCTCGATTTACCCTCAAAACGAATCGGTCTACCTACTGACACCAACTTATCTTAGTTATATAATTTTGGCAAGAATTCATAAGATCGCTTTTCAAATGCAAATATCTTTTAAAATTTCATATCGTGAAATACATCCATGCAAATTTTCGGATCATTTCTATTGTGAGGAAATGCTTAAGACCGAACGGTGTTACATACTTTTTGTTTCTTTTATTCAATTCTTCCATATATAGATAGACGCAAGATGAGTTGCATGTATAAATATAATAGACACTCGAGTTTCTCTCAACACAAGAAAAAAGCATTTATGCGCTTATAGAGCACTAGATAAACACGTACACTAGAAATTCCGGGGTACGGACTACGGAATGTGATGAAAAAGATAAAAAAAACGCAATATGCCTCAGAAATATATTAGTTTTCCTAATTATACGATACATATATATATATATATGTATATACAAGTAATAACATAAAGTACACTCTCAAGCCCGAGTCTTTGATAATTGACATTTAGTATATATCATAGTATTTTGGTCATATAAATGTACTCTAAACTACAAGTTATTATTAGATTACGTCTTAAACATATCATTGTTAGATCAAGATATTACTCGGCTATAACATATGGTTCAGGGCCACACGGAGTTGATGGTAGAATACCATTTTTTCCATTAGAAACCACACAAGAAGATTCATCGCAGAATGATAACAAACAAACAAAAAATAATGAAAATATCAGTGACAATCATGATAAGAAGACGACCAATAGCGACCAAAACACTAATACTGGAATCACAATAACTGATCCGTTTATACTATATCAAAACTACATCAACCAAGGCCTACTAGAAAAAGATGAGTTACAACTTCGAGTAATGAAAGAGTTTCAAAAACTATATCACCGAGTCGTTGACTATTCTCCACCGGACGAACTTGCAATTAAAATAAGTCTTCTATTGAGGCAAATCGAAATCAAGCACGCAGAAGCTGTTGCAAGAGAAAGCGGAAAAAAATATTCGCCATTGAAATTTAATGCCATTACTAATATGTTCAGGAAAGATCCAGATGCTGAAAAGAGACAATTAGTGAAATTCATAACCGATGAAGAAGAATTGGCAAATTTTGCATCGCCGCAAGGTCTATTGATTCATGGGGAAGTAGGATGCGGCAAATCAATGCTTATGGATATTTTTGCGGCTTCTTTGCCTCATAAGTCTAAAATGAGGTGGCATTACAATAATTTTATATTATGGGTTTATACAGAAATGCATAAAATTCAAAAAGAAAGGATGTTGACTGCAACTATATCTAACGGTAAAAACAATCAAAAGATGACAATGGAAAATGAATTCATTTTATTTGAAGTTGCACAAAAAATGATCAATAAGAATACGGTTCTTATGTTGGATGAATTCATGTTACCAGACATTGCGTCGGCCAATATAATCAAAATTTTGTTTACATATTATTTTAAGTTAGGTGGAGTTTTGATTGCAACATCAAACAAATTACCCGAAGAACTTTATTCTAATGAATTCCATAAGACCAGTTTCAAAGGTTTTGTTGCAGTATTGAATGCAAGATGTCAAACCATCGATATGAGATCAGACAAGGATTACAGATCGGTTTTTGCATCAATTTCATCTAAAGATCCACATCTAGTTGTGAAGCAAAACAACGGGGATCATGATACTATTTGGAATAAACTTATTAAGGCAAAAGCACTAAGAATTTCAGAAAATTCAACCCTTCATGATACTAATATCAAGATAAATCAATTAGATTCGAAACCATCCTCGTTCACAGTTTACAATAGAACAACGCATATTCCAATAACTTTTAAAAATGACATTTGTTATTTAGATTTTGGACATATCTGTCAAGGATTGTTCTCATCTTCAGATTACATAACACTAGCGTCAAAGTTCAAAGTTATTATTTTGGATAACGTACCTGTATTAACTACAAAAATGAAGAATGAAGCAAGAAGATTCATTACATTGTTGGATGCAATATACGAAGCAAAATGTCAATTCTTCATGAGAAGTGACGTTCCGATTGATTCATTATTCTTTCCCGATGCAAATAACCCTTCATATTCATCGAGTGATTTGAATGATGGGATTGACAGTAATAGACTTGAGGTACAAGATGAAGAAATGTTTGCCAAGACTGCAATAGCCATGTCGAATCCATATCGTCCTAATGTTTCTTCTTACGATCAAAAGCATACCGAATCGTATGACGATTATAAAAAGGTATTCAAAAATCCTTTCAGTAAAAAGAACAATGAAATAATTGAAGAGGATCAAAAAGATATTGATTTCAAAAATATCAAAGCATTCACAGGAGAAGATGAAAAATTCGCCTATAAGAGAGCTGTTCTGAGAATTCGAGAAATGGTAAGCAGTGAAATATGGAGAAATAATGATAGATGGGTTCCAATTGATGAATCAATGAGACCGTGGGAATCAAGCTCCAGATCAGAAAATTTTGGAGTATTAGAGGGTATCAAATCAATAAATTTGGAGTTTGAAACTGAAAAAGCAAATGAAAAAATTGATGAGTTGATAAAACAAAACAAGTCAATCAAACAAACATCGAATACATTGTTTACTCGTAGTTTACCACGTATAGTATCGAAGAATAATGATATTCCGTTCCGACAATTCAACTCAAGAATAGCACCAATATTTACAAACTTACAACACTTTTGGGCAATGGGTGACTGGAAAAGAGACCAAGGTAATAAGCTAAAAGATCAAATTGTGAAAACTTGGATCAGAACGGGCTCCAAAAACAAGTAAATGAATTCACGAACAAGATATATATTGTATACATAGACTATTGTGAAACCATTTTACAAAGTAGTAATTCATGTAATCTCTCTCACAGCAGTCGTAATTTTTTTTTTTTGTTGTTTTAAGGTTAGTATTAGCCATATCATCAACCAGTAAACCCCATATCAATTAGCCGTGAAATCCCTTGGTCGCCTAGGTCATATCAAGCTTTTAAGATATAGAGCTAGATAGTCTTATAGTGTGGTTACAGTAATTTATCACATTTTGCCCTATTCATTATACGCCTCGGTACAATTTTTGAGATTATTTTGGTTCTAACGCGGACCCCACAAGAAAAACTGACTGAAATGAATATGAATCTTTTACAAAGCTTGTATTGAGCTTCTTACTTCACGATTGTTGATTTTCAATTTATAAACCTTTCTTTCGTACCATAAACAATATAAGAGAGCTTTCATCATTCAAACCATCATTCAACTGACTGTTCATCTATTCGCACTCACACTTACACTTCAAATAACGATTTACAAATCAATATGTCAATTTTAACTCCAGAAAGACTAGTTAAATTAGCCTATAAATACCCTAGTCTTCATGATAGTTGGTTTTTAGTGGCAACTGCAGCTCTCAGTGTTGTGAATCATCCAGATGAAATTGCAAAAGTATTTCATTTTGCTTTGAGACAACAATTATTAGAAAATTCCCCAGATTCTAAAAACTTATTAGCTGATAAAATCTTATTAAAATTAGCACAAGATTCAATAACATCATCCGATAAATACAAAGATTTCACCGCTGTTGGGGTGAACTTGCCAGACATTTTAATACCTTATTCACTTTATGATAAATTACCTCTTGCCTTCAAATATGACAAAACAGAAGAAATTCAGGCAGCTCAAGCTTTGATCGCGGGTAAGTTTCGTGAAGCACTTTTGAAAAGCACGGCCTTGGCTGGATTACCTAAAACAATCAATGCTCTTATGTTGCTTAAAACTGTAACTCCAACAAATGTTAAACCATCATTACAACCGGCAAGGACTCCAATCGTTTTCCCAGGTCATGTTAAATCTTCAAATATTGTTCAAGAAGATGTTGAAGGTACAAGATTTGAAGAAGACAGCACGAGTGGTAAGTTTGCCCATGACACAATTGACGGACCAATATCTGAAGAATCTATAAATACAAAGGAAATCGTGAAAGATTTAAGCCGTGGATCTGATTTATGGAATGCAATTTATACTAGCAAAGTCAATACCAGAATTAAAAGACAAATGTATACTGCTTATCCTGATTTGTGGCATTACGCCTACCACCATGTTTACTCACCATTATTAAGTTTCACTGATATTTTATCTGCAAAAGAAACGTCCTTATGTATTGTATCGTCTCTCATACCACAAGATGTAAATCCTCAATTGAAGGGTCATTTAAAAGGTGCTTTCAATCAAGGTGCTTCAAAGAAAGAGTTGGAAGATGTGAAATCTTTGGTCATTGATTTATGTGATTGGTGTGGTGGTATTAACTTTCAAAATGGTAAGGAAAGTATTCCAAAATTGTAAGCTTACCAATATTTTTTTTGATTTATACAATCAAATCAAACCTTTTTTCGATAGTCTTTTTTCTTTTACGTTTAGCTAGTTTATGATTGATAAAAACAATAATATGTGTACACTAGAGATTTGTAAGATTTTAATAATGTTTATTTTTTTTAATATGAACGTATTTCATCTATAATTTAGGTTTTTCGAATGAGAGGAAATAAGAAAAGATAGCTAAAAACTATTCATGTCATAAAATATGAGTCAAGAATTGAAATTGATAAGACGTGATATATGTTGATGTGGAAGTTGTGATTGATATTGGAGTTTTTTTTTTTTGATTAGTTTCACTTGTTTTGATCCTTTGATTATTGCAATTTGATTCTATCTTGTCTTTTGATAAGAAGAACTTGTAGACCGCAAAAAGCAAAAAACGCCAAATAGACAAATACTGCACCAAAAACAGTTTTAGCAACAGCATCACCATCTTCGGGGTCACTAGTTGAACCCATCATTGACTCATGGCCAGTTTTGAATAAATATCCAATGAATGATAATATAACTATGGCAAATGCCGATAAGATTGTGCAGAAATAAGCTTTTCCTGTTGATACCACGGCCTTCATTATGAGATTAGTAGATGATGAATCGTTTCAGTTTAGATTAACTTATTTGTAGTCTGTTATCGGTTAAATCCATATTACGCTCATATCAAAAGTTCATATTTTTGAATAATTTATTCAATCCACGGCCTGCACACAAATAGTACCAACCCAAATTGAGAATAAAAAATAAAAAAAAAATAGGCTGCGTTTTATGAGTATTTTTGCTACTTCGACGATTTATGCTTATATAAAATATTTAAATTGAAAGACCTGAATTAGATGTTTGTGTTCTCCTTTTTTTTTTATAATTTAGTTATTGTAAACTGCAAATACCAGTACACGAGTTGACAAGATTACTTGACATCGTGATGTATTAATTATTTGTTTCAGAATTGAAACTGAACTCTTCTTTTTGAAACTCGTTTACCTAATGGACTATCAGTTGTGTCATCGGTCCTAGAGCGACGATTATTGTCTGTGTTACTACCACTGCCACTACCACTACTTTCGTCTTCGTAATGATCACCATCGTTGTTTCTTACATCGTATCGCTTATTGTCGTCATCCAGAGCCATGGGTGTAACATTAGTGCTTGATTGTAAATTTATGTTGTGTTTTTGAATGGAATTAGAGTTCGGATTCGAATGATTTGTTAAAGGCTTCTTTTTCTTTAGTGTTTGAATAGATTTATATACCTCTCTCAAATAATGTAGCCTTTGGGAAACATTTTGTAAGTCATAATACCAATTGGATTCTAGTTCGATATTACTCAATGATGAATGTAAAAAAATATCTTGATACTTATCCATAGAATTAAGTGATTCTTGATAAGGTTTGATACTTGTATTTTTAGGGTTTTTCACTACTAGGTTATCATTGTTCTTGCTCAGTGGTTTGTTTGTAATCTGTGTATGTTTTTCATGTTGTGTTTTAGATGTTCCAGCATCGTCTTCATGGTCGCCTGCACCATTATTATTACCAACACCACCATTATTCTGTTCACTATCAGGAAGAGTGGATTGGTTATTGTTTATTTGTGAATCTTCTTTTTTGATTTCTTTGGGTATATTGTTGTTTTTGAAAACATCATCGTCGCTTGCAGCAAGTGTGGTGTCTCCTTCGCCAATCAGTGTGGGAGGAGTAGGAGTCCTATTTCTTTGACGTTGTGTCGAGCGGGAAGGTGAGATGGTTGGAGTATATTCACCATCTAGTCCTATATGCCTCTCTGGGGCTTTGCTCGTGTTGTAATGCAATTTGACAATCTTGGTAGGTGTAAGTGTGGTTCCATTTATTAGACTACTTTGTCTTGATCTTGTGGATCTGGAAGGTGAGGAATCTGAGGAATTATCTTCTCTTGAAGCTACGTGTTGCTTCCATTTTTCATGGCTAAATGATAGCTTTACTATATAAGAGTTCATGATTAATGAATGCTTTTTTATTCGTAAGAAACTGGTTAGTTGTTCTAAAGTTGAAAAGAGAAAATGATTTTATCAACTAAAACGATTTTGAAGGAAAAAAAAAATTGGTGAGCCAAAAACTAAATAACAAAAAGTTTTTGCTCATTTTGAATATACAAAAACTACCCTTTTCGACTGACTAATTATTGTTATACATACTGAAATCACAATCATCCAGATGACTACGTCAAGCTTGAATAACGAAGAGGAAAATGGACCTCTCGCTTCAACTGTTGATCAACTTCAAGCATTAATTGAATCATTCATTGAACTAGGGGTGTTAGTTCATGATAATCAAGGAACAGAACAATCCAAAACTGTGTTAACACATAAAACAAATCAGTTAATAAGTCAGTTATCAGGATTATCAGCAAGTCCTTTTACACATCAATACCCAATTCCGGCTGATGTTATAACTTATATCGAAGGTGGTAGAAACCCTGACATCTATACAAGGGAATTCGTAGAAGTTACTGCTAAAAGTAATGCTAAATTGAAAGGTAAAATGATTGGCTTCCAAAAATTGAGAGACACTTTGGGTGACAAATTAAGTGAAGAGTTTCCAAGATTATCTGGTGGTGTTGAAGACATCAAAAAAAGGACGACTCCTGTATCGAATCAAGACTGATTGCCTTGCAGGTGCTTGATTCTTTTCAACATTCATTAGTTTCGAAGATCACCAGAATTCTCTAGCACTTGAAAATCAATATGTGCCACGCACCACTTGTTCAGCTCAAAGTCAATTTGACAAGTGTCGCAAACATCAAGTACACTGCCAAAGAAAGAACCATCAGAAACTACAGCGATATGTCGAGACTCATATCTATAATGTTGCTGGATGAAGTTTTCAAAGAAGATGAAAAGAACACAATTCAACTGGTGATATTTTTTTCGACTTTGCATCTGCCTTAAATCAAATGCCCTTTGGGATTCAACAACATCGTTGACATGATGTGTCTATCTATACTCCCATAAAATAATCTGCTCATAAGATCCATGCACCAGGCTTTAATCAGTTTTACCGAACAAAAAACAAAAAAACTGCTGGCTGGAAAGAAAAGAAAAAATAACAAAATGCTGCGAAAAAAAACATCACATTTTTAGCCAGCGTAAAAGACATGATATGTACGCCCGTATGATAGATCAAAGTTTTAATATATTACTATAATGGACTCGGTTGCCAGCATTTCACGTAAGATGTAAGATACAAGATGCAAGATATTATTTATATTGTTATATTTGGCTTTCACATGATCCTTTCACGCTTTTACGCTATGTGAATCGTGCAGAATATTTTAAACAATGAATCGTTTATCACATTTAGCCATATTGCTGGCCCTCCCATTGATTCGCTCGTACTCTTTGCTGATTTACGTAGATACCTTGATTTCTCTATATAAGTCTATTGATTCCCTGAATAACTCGCAATCATAAAGTGACATTAGATCCAAACATTTCACCTAAATTTTTGTACATAAGATAAATATTAGAGATGTTGAATATCAAAGTTCTTTATAGTATTATTTTAGCGATAATTTTAGTGAAACAAGTTAAAGCTGCAGAAGAATATGATGAAACTACCACCATAACTACCACTCCTATTGTTACTGCTACGACTACTGTTGGTTTGATTGAACAAATTTACGAGACTGACTATATATATTATGTTTCAGATGGTCAGATCACTACATCTGCTTTGTATGGTACTTCATATATTGCTGATACCGAAGTAGCATTAGCAACTACTTCGTCTTCCGATATAACTTCCTCGTCTTCGGCTACTATCACCCCTTCTTCATCTTCATCGTCTTCTTCTCCTGCTACTACATCCACAACACCATCATCTTCTCAATTACTGTCTTCTTCGTCATCTCCACTATCCTCCTCGTCTCCGTTATCTGCCACCCATTCTTCGTCTCTAGCATCTTCTGCAATCCTGATAAGCTCTACATTGTCCACTACATCGCTGTCCTCAGAGAAGATATTGGTTACTTCCTCTTCAATAAAACCTTCATCTTCGACACATTCATCACCATCGTCCACTGCCTATGAAAGTTCAAGAGTTTACCCATCCCCAGCATTTGCATTCTCGTCAGCTTCTACATCTTCATTTGTTGCTTCTTCATCGGAAACAAAAAGCTTTTCCTCAGTGGATATTTCAAACTACCTTTCTTCGATAGCATCATCTGCAAGATCTGCCGCTTCATCAAAAACTGCTTCTGCTCAATCATCGGCTGCTCTCGTGACAAGTTCAACACCGGTCAATTCAATCACGGAAATTTCAACCTCCATTCCTGCTGGTCTTTATGCCACATCTATTTCAACCACTCAAACAACACTCACCGATGGATCCACTGCAGTCATTGAATATGTCATCCTTTTCACCGATAGTTGCTCATAAATCGTGCGTTGATAAATCTTTGTTTCATATTTGTACTATATAAAAATAATTAATTTCTAATTTTTTCTCTGTCTTTCTGTCTTTCTGTCTATTTTATTCTTCTTGTCAATCATTATTGGCTCTTTTCATTTTTTCTGCCTTCTAACTTATGAATTATACATAGTAATACTAATATTTATCTTATCCTAACATTTCTTAGCCACTTCACGACATCCGTACACCAAATATTTTCATATTATAAATATGTAAATCAATTAAATATTTATTTAAGTGGAAGAGCTACTTAGAAGTATTTGAAAACACCAAGACCGATCATGTTCTCTGCTAATAAAATCGGAATACTGTCGTTTCGATTGGGGAGACTTGACATCAGACAATTTTCGTCTTTTGTCAAGAACTCTCAAACCAAAATAAACTTAAGGAAAGCCAATAACATCAACATTACTGCTAAAAGAACAGTGAAAACGCCAACTATAGATTGGAAACCATTAAGGTCTACCGTTACAAATATTCAAGCAGCAGAACATCAAGCCAAGACGCCAATTTTACGTAGGGTATTTTTAAGTTTAATGATTGCTATGCCTGTTATAAGTTTCTTTCTCGGGTGTTGGCAAGTTAAAAGGTTAAATTGGAAAGTCGACTTGATATCTAAATGTGAAGACTTATTATCAAAACCACCTCTAGATGAATTGCCACCTGTAATAGATCCAAATATGATATCTGAATTTGAATTCAGAAGATTTAAAATCAAGGGAAAATTTGACTATTCTCAAGAGATGTTTCTAGGTCCAAGAATGAGAAACGGTGCTGTTGGGTATCTTGTTATTACACCATTTATAAGATCAGCTGGTGGTAAACCAATTTTGGTAGAAAGAGGTTGGATATCTAAAGAAATGGTACTTCCTGAAAATCGTGCTCATGGTTATTTATCACATTTAGCCTTTCCTCAAGGAGAAATAGAAATTCATGCTTTATTTAGGGTAATGCCAACAAGATCATCATTACAATTTGAACATACTGATAGCTCAAGATTATTTCATGTCCCTGATGTACAAGCTATGGCTGAGCAGTCAGGTGCTTTGCCAGTCTATAGTCAAGTAATTTACAATTTAAGAGATCATCCAGACTGGAAAAGTCCCGATCAAGTTAAAAGAGAATCACAAAAATCGTCTTGGAAACACTGGCTTACTAAGACAAAACCTGAAGAGGAACATAATAACGCAGACGCCTTATATATTGAATCGATTGCCGACTCTGATTCAACGCTAACATACCAAGAATTCGAATTCATAAATCAAGGTGTTCCTGTGGGAGCTGTTCCAAAAGTTAATTTCACTAATAATCACTTACAATATTTAGTCACTTGGTTTGGTCTTTCTTTTGCAAGTTTCGGATTATTAATTTACACCTTTTGGAAAAGAAAGCAATTCCTGAGTGCAGAAAAAATTATTGAAGCCAAAAGAAAAGATATGAAACGTAAATTTTAGGACATTAGTCTCTAGTGTAAGTCGTAAATTAACTAAGAAAGAGATTCACCTGTTCATAATAATAAACATATACTGTATATACTTATATAACGAAATGTTATCTATAATAACTCGTCAAACCAAAAAGTAAAACGATCAAAAAAGTATCACCCAAAAAGATCCCAAAAATTTCCCAATATCCTAGTATTCGAATGATTAAAGGTTGAAATTGAGCAACTTGTGGTAAAAACATTGAACCCATAGATAAAATTTTGACAATAAAGTTATTCTCTCCTGAGAACTTGAAAAGATTATATTTAGACCCAATTATATAGTAAGAAGTCAAAATGACTAATTCTGCAGACAAAAATGTTGTTATAAAACTTCCTGTTGGTGTGGTTGAAACCAACCCACGAACGTATGAATGACTTGAAGCTTGAAATGAAAGGTCGTCAATAGTTAAGTAATGATAATAAAAATTTGACAAGGTCACAATGAATCTAATGATCAAGAATCTGAATTTCCAAAGTTTCTGTTGATAAACATTATATTGCTTCAATTGTGTATTATATGAATCAGCTTCTTCTCCATTTGCTTGTCCAAAATCTGGTAGTCCGCCAATACCTCCACCACCTTGTTGACTAAACATATTTGCCATCATAGCAGCTATTGGATCATCTTGTGTGTTACCTGCTGCTCCATTTGGAGCAGCACCTGCTTGATTACCAAATATTTTACTCAACATTTCATCAAAATCTGGTTCTTGTGTATTGGCAATTGGTGGTGTGACATTCCTCTGTGCGAGTAAGGCATCAAGATCCAGCACTCCTGGATCTGCATCTGCATTAAGATGTTCACCAGTAGTAGATTGACTTGAGTTTGGGGCACTTGGCTTATCAAGCACTGATACCGCAGTTTGTTCTTTAACTGAGGAACCTTGTGACAAGATATTATTCAATCTGTCCGAAGCAAGACCTTGCTTCATTTTGGCCTGTCTTCTCTCTCTCAAGATACGCTTTTTCTCTTCTGCTGATATTTCTGACATATTTAAATTTGGAACGAGTAAGCTGTATGCAAATGCTTCAATCAATTGATGGAGGTATAATAATTCATTTATTCGAGATTCAACCTCGCTTTTTCATTTTCGAATTATTTTTTTTTGTTCGAAATGTGTGAGGAATGGATCAACAAGTTAATATTTTCTACTTGTACTTTCTCTTTAGACATTGATTTATAACTACAACTTAGCCAAACATATCAGAATGAACACTCACTCCACATCCACCAAGCCCTCGACTAATCATCTTAGTTACCAAGAACAGACAAGAAGACAGATAATAATAAATTCGATGGAAAACAAAGATTATTTGTTAGTGATTGCAAGTCAACAACAAAAGTCGGTTCAACAAGTTAAATACGAATTGATGTTAAGATTAATAGAAGGCTGATCTTTGTAAGTGATCATGAAGATATTTACATAAATAGGTAAGAAGGTAATTATAAGTCATATTATTAAGGAATTTACAACTACTTTATTATATTACAATGATGCATGCGATACAAAATTATCTAAATGGTGGTCTACTAGACAATTTGTTAACTTTGTGTGTCTGAACACGTCTAGTGTTCATCTTCGAGTTTCTTTCGAATCTTTCATTCCTAGATGTGTTACTTTTATCAAATAATCCTCTCAAGTATCTTGGTTCTTGATTCAAGTCAGGACCTGTATTGTTTCTTGAAAATGATCTATTTGAAGGTTGACCTATATGAGTTGACCTTATAGGATGAGGGATTTTAGACACTCGTGGATTTTCGATGAAGGAATCATTAGAATTGAATGTATCGTCTGAAGATGGGTGTCGTTGCACGGGATGAGCATTTCGATTTGATGGCTGTAGTCTTCTTAAATTGTTATTGGTTCTGGTAGATGATACCGGAGTAGCGAATTTTTCGTTGGGTCTCAGATTAGTTGGTTTTGATCTATATGGCGGTGCTAATGGTTTTTGATGTTCAATTCTCGTTTGACTTATCACCTTTGGCGTTGAATTCAATCTTTCCTTTAATTGTTGATTCTCTTCCCTTTTACGTCTGACTTGCTCGGATAAGTCTAACAATCTATTATCAACACCTTCCAAGTCCTTTAATCTTTCCCATTGCTCTTTGGATGGGCGGTTGGGAAAATTGTTACACCACATCGTTATTGACATACCATACATAAAACTTGCAAAAGGTTCATTGAATCCATTTGATATCGCTTCCTGAATCAGTTGTAGATTCACCATATGTGTTTCCATTTCATCTATTTGTTCAGCCAATAATTCGAATTTTTCTATGTTTTCTTCTGAATCTAGTGGTAGCTGATCAGGGTTCACAGGATAATGTACTTTTGGCGATTGGGGTAATACTTTGTATACACCAGAAGATCGGCGCAGATTCCTTCGCTCACTATGCTCTCTGGCATTATTGTGATACGCTCTCGGTGTTCCAGATTTCGACGACGATGACATCTTCCGTGATTATGGATATAAGTATATATATATATATATATATATATTCAGGCTAATCAAGTTATTCTCTGTTCTAAAGATTTGATTGTTTTTGTTTATAATTTTTTGGCGTTTTTCTACACTTTTTTTGTGTGAGTGTCCTGCATATAGCGACATATAAAGTCTACAGATCTAATCGATACTAAACTTTTTGTATTTGAATCTATTATCTTTTTTATAGTCAAATCAAGATTACGATATTCATTGTTGATTATTTGTCATCTTGACCTATGATTTGTTGCCAAGTCTTGCCTTCTTTTTGTAACTCAACTACCAACTCATCTCTGATCTTTGCTGGTAATCCAGGACCCTTATAAGCAAATGCAGTATATATTTCAATAAAAGTTGCACCAGCTTTACCAAATTCTAATGCGTCTTTACCGTTTGAAATACCACCGCAGCCAATTAAAACTAAATTAGAGTTTTTAGTGTATTTTCTCAAAAATCTTAAAGCTTGTAATGATAATGGCTTCAATGGTTTACCTGATAATCCACCAGTTTGATGAATTAAGTTTAAGTCGGTAGTTTTCAAATCTCCGGTTGGTCTTTGAATAGTCGTATTAGAAATTATGATACCATCTACCTTAGCTGTTTTGGCAGATGTTGCAATCGATTCGATTTCTGGTTCAGTTAAATCAGGTGCAACTTTGACTAAAATTGGAGGTTTTTTACCTATAAGATTAGTTCCTAAAGTATTTCTTTCAGCAACTACTGTTGACAACAAGTTTGTTAATTTCAGCTCATTTTGTAAATCCCTTAATCCTGGTGTATTTGGAGAAGAAACATTTATAACTAAGACATCCGCATATGGTCCTAGCCTGTTTACACCTTTAACATAATCTTCAACTTCGTCACCGAACTTATTTTTACCTAAATTGATTGCCAATAACTTACCATCTTTGAATGAATTAGCAGGTGGCTTTGATTCTGAAGAATTTCTGAAGCTGAATGAGGTAAGGAATTTTTCGAGTCTTATTTTTAATGTTGCAACAACATTAAAATGACCAGTTGAATTGAATCCATATCTATTTATAACAGCATCATCTCTAGGCAATCTAAAAAATCTTGGTTTTGGATTACCAGGTTGAGGTTCTGGGGTTATTGATCCAATTTCAACGTATGAAAATCCTGTATTGAATAATGAATCAATAGCTTCACCATCCTTGTCTAAACCAGCAGCTAATCCTATTGGAGAATTAATTCTTGTACCAAAAACGTCTACACCCAAAATATCAGAAGTATCATTAACATTTTCATCTAATAGTCTTGGAGCAAGACCATATTTCATAAAAAAAATTCCGAGTTTATGACCAGCTTCAGCGTCTGTCAAGGTTCTAATTAGCGGACAAAATAAATATTCATGAATAGCTGATCTAGAGTCCAAACAGTAAACACCACCTGCAACGGCACCAGCTATACCAAAAGCCCACACTAATGGTCTTGGAAGAAAGCTTGATCTCAATACAGGAAATGATTTAGTCACTCTAGTGGAATTGGCTTTGTTGGATGCCAACTTTTGCAATTGGAAAAGGGCTGAAGTACGAGTGATCATATTTCTATTCATTATTGATTATAATATAGTTCTTCTTAATCTTTATTTAATAAGCAGTGTAATTATTAGTTACCCAGCATGAACAATATTGACTTTACAAATCAATAGTCTAATTGTTTAACTACTATATGAATTGCCCGTAAAATACAGAAGTTGAAATATAATCGTCTGGTGATATTCAATGTTGAATATATTTCAAATTTATTTCATTAATGTAGATCCGTACATCTTTATACTTTTTAACCGTACACCAATTTTTCTCATCTCTCGAAAAAATAAAAATTAAAAAAATTAAAAAAATTCAGTAGTTTAAGATTATGAGAGAAAGAGATGATCTCATCTTAAAAGAAGTGTATATTACCTCCATTATCCCTACATTTATTATATTAATATAACTTTTACATAGTTGAATAGTTCATCTACTGTGTCATAGAATTTCAGACAAGCTTCGAATAATAGCCAGCGTATACTCATTTAGTTATCACCTTCATAAAATATGTCAACTGCAAAAAGAAATCAACCGGAGTCTTATGAAAGACCTGGTAGTGATAAATATCATCGAGGTGCAGACGCAAAGAAGCAAAAATATTCTACCAAAAATAAGAGATTAAGGTCAGGATTGAAAAGAGTTGATACTCAATATAAAGATGCCGTCAAATCAGCTGCAGGAACTGATTTATTGCTTCAAGAAGAAGTTGGTTACTTGGAAGCAGATGGCCCTATGGAGAAAACATTCAAATATAAACAAGAGGATATCGTGAATGTTGTCGATCAAAGTACAGCAAATAAAAAAATAGATTTGAAATTAAATGAATTTGGACCATATAATATTGATTATACAAGAAATGGTAGAGAATTATTGATTGGGGGTAAAAAGGGACATGTCGCATCAATTGATTGGAGAACAGGTAAATTAGATTGTGAATTACATCTTAACGAGACTGTTCATGCTGTTAAATATTTGCATAACGATCAATATTTTGCTGCCGCCCAAAGAAAATATACTTTCATATATGATAAATCAGGAGTTGAATTACATAGATTAAAACAACATGTCGATTGTACATTATTAGATTTCTTACCTTATCATTATTTATTAACTACAGCTGGTAACTCAGGGTTCTTGAGATATCAAGATGTTTCTACTGGTGAATTAGTTAGTGAAATAAGAACAAAATTAGGACCAACGCAAGCAATGAAACAAAATCCTTGGAATGCAGTTATGCATTTGGGTCACGCCAATGGTACTGTATCATTATGGTCACCAAGTATGGTTACGCCATTAGTTAAAATACAATCATCAAGAGGACCAATAAGAGATATAGCAATAGATAGAGAAGGAAAATATATGGCAGTTAGTGGAAGTGATAAACTGTTGAAAATTTGGGATTTAAGAAAATTCGAAGTACTCGATTCATATTTTACATCAACTCCAGCATCAAGTTTAGATATATCAGATACCGGATTATTATCAGCAGGTTGGGGCCCCCATGTTACTGTTTGGAAAGATGTTTTCAAATCAAAACAAGCAAAACCATATATGAATCATTTATTACCAGGATCAAGAATTGAAAAAATAAAGTATGTTCCATTCGAAGATATTTTAGGTATTGGACATCAAAATGGTATATCATCTATAATCATTCCAGGTTCTGGTGAAGCCAATTATGATGCATTAGAAATTAATCCATATGAATCAGTCAAACAAAGACAACAAAACGAAGTTAGAACCTTACTTAATAAAGTTTCACCGGATACTATTACTTTAGATCCAAATGTAATAGGTTCAGTTAATGGTAAAGCACATACTGTTAGATTGAACGGTAACAATGAGGTTGTTGAACCAGGTACCAATGATAAATTGGAAGTAAGACCCGATGTGAAAGCAGGTAATTCATCAATAAGAAAATTATTAAGAAAGAGAAAACAAAATGTCATAGATGAAAGAAAAGTCCGTGCTGAAAGAAATTGGGAATTAGAAAAACAAGCAAGAGCAAAACAACGTCAAGGTGTGATTGAAAGTGAAGAAGAAGATGAAATAGATTCTGCATTATCAAGATTTAATTAGAAAAAACAAAGAAAAAACTGTAAATTAGTTAACTTTATGTATATACAATAACGATAATCAACTTAAGTTAAATTTTATAATTGTAAGTTACTTCTCATGAGTAATTCGTGAATCTTGATCTCCCAAAGTAAAGAGTTTACAAAATTTGCATCATGTTTATTATGATCCTTATTCTGGCCTGATGAATTTTCTAAGTCATTATAATCAACTTGACTTAATTTTAGTTTTAGTTCATCAATTTGTGATTCTAAAATATATTTCTCTTGATCGAAATTGCATAATTCTTGATATAATTCCACGTCTTTATCAATTTTGCATTGTTTTAATTTTAATTCGTATTCATATTCTAATGTTTCATTTTTGAGTAATAAATTTTCCTGTTCATCTCCGTGTTCCTCTTCACTAATCCCTGATGTGAAATCATCAATATTATCAAAATCACTTAAATAATTATGAATTGCCCTTTTGTCATCATCAGTTAAGCTATTATAGTTCGTTATACTTAAATTGCTATTATTTGATGAATAATTTCCAATTTTCAATAATAATTCACTCATTTTGGTAATTTCATCAAATTTTGAATAAATAAATAATTTTTCCAAATTAATTGACTTGAATAAATTATTTATTTTAATTAGTTTATTCAAACTATGATTAGTGTTATTATTTTTCAATCTGATTTGTTCACTTTGATGCTTGATTTTTTTAAGATAATTATTGATATGATTATTGATTAAATTTTCAATTGTTTCAATTTGTGGATTTAATTCATAAGGTACTTTTATATAATTTGTATCACAAACATCGTCACTATCTTTCAATATGGACTTCACTTTAGCTTGCTTAGATGAATCAAATGCTTCAACATCAATATTATTGAAATCTTCTTCATTCAAAAAAAATTGTAAGATTTTATAGATCACGGAAACTTTACTCAAATCAATAGATTGTAAATTTGTACTCATTATTGAGTATGGGAAATTCGTTAACCAATTCGTTACTGCATTGACGAACCGTCCTTTCACAACCATTGATTTTGTCATGGCTGAAGGTTAATTTGATGATTGGATTTGATAGAATTAAGTAATCTATTGTAAATGTAAATGTAATTGTAATTGTGGATTTCAAATGGCCGCAAAAAAGAATCAACCGATAAAAAAAAAACACACACAAAAAAGCCGAAGAATTGTTCAAATATACGAAATGTTGGGCAGAATTATTTAAATGCAATCAATATTAATTATATATTTATATTTACGTATATATATAGATTTGTAGTGAAATTAAGAATAAACCAGTTATTATATCCAGTTACCATATAAAAACCTTTTTTAAATGGAGAGTTGTAGGGATTGAGAAAAAAGCAAAGATAAAAAGCAAAAAGCAAAAAGCGAAAACAAATAGAAAACGAGGTGAAAGAAAAAAAAGTTGATATACTATATGAACAACCGAGACATTAATATTGAGGTATACAACCACGAGAGAGGAAAAAGGCAAAAACCGAAAAAACAAGTTGAATAATAAGGTTTGAAGTATGAGCAAGAATAATAATGTTTTAATTTGAAGTTCTTGCAGCGATGGAAAAATTAGAGTAATCAACCGTGATTAAATCATTCAAGAAATTAGTTGAACCATTGTTTGATAAACTTTGATTTAATTGATCATAATTATCTAATTCGTTTTTAATAAAATCAATAACAAATTTAAATTTATCCAATGAATGTTCATTATGTTTCTGTAAAATTTCTTGTAAATTAAATTCTTCAATAATTTTGATTAATTCGACTGAATTTTCCAAATTGTTGTTGTTACTATTTGTTGATTGTGAAGATAAAGATTCTTCATCATGAAAATTATTTGAATTTAAGGTATCATCATTTTGATTAATTCTTTGACTTAATACTATCAACCAAGTATTTGAAATTTGTTCATAAGCCATAGATCTGGTATATTGAAACTCATTATTAGTGAAAATAGGTAATTCATGAATTAAATTAGTTATAACATCTAAGAATTTGATTGAATTAGTAATGTTGGTTTCAATTGGAGGTAAGATGTTTAAAATAAAATCGGATAAACAATTCAAAAATTCATTTAAATAAGGTTTGACTCTTAAATAAGAATAATCACTTTCAATATCACATTTATAAGGTAAATGATTTGAAATGTTTTGAAATTTATCTTTGATTAATTGAATTGAATCTTTCATTGAAGGTTTCGGACTTAACTTATTGATCGTGGAAGAAATTTCAGGATGAATATTAACTAAATTTTCTAATATATTTTGTAAAGATTTATGATCTAAAACTTCAATTAATCTTGAAATGGGTAATGATTGACCTAAAATTCTAGGAGTTTTTGATTTTTTGAATTTTGATGCTGAATTTAATGATGATGACGAAGAGGATGATGATATATAATATTTTCTTGTAGATGACAGAATAGGTTTATTAATCTTTGATGACTCTTCATGACGTTTTCTTTTCTTATTAATTTGATTATTATGAGTTCCACTATTAATGGTTGAACCATTGTCATGGTGATTATTTTGATTTTCTTGAACTTTTGATTCAGAATCAGATTCGGATTCATGATTGGATAGTTTACTGATGGTTGGAGTATATCTTGGTATGCTAGTATGATTATTTGAATTATTTGAATTCAAAGAACCAGAAGTGGCTTTTGAACCCCATGCAAAACCAGTTGACATCATGTTGGTAAACTTATATATGTATATATATGCGTATGTGAAAATATGATATTAATCTAAAGGAAACTGAAGGATAAATCTATCAAAGATAATCACCAACAATTCAAAGAACTTAATAAATAAAAGTAAAGGCAAAAGGGCAAACTTATGTTTTTGGTATGTGTATTTATCGGGGGTTTTAATGCAAATGATGATATTCCGAATAAGGTAACTGTGAAATGACGTTCAGATTACTATATGAGAAAGATGAATGGTATTAAATAAGGATGAATTAGCTATGAAATATAGTAAGAAATTAACTAAGAACTGTTTGTTGTTGGCGAATAAATAAAAAGAAAATTACGGTTTTGTTGAAAATGAGTTTTTTTTATGGATTAATTTTTGAGATGGACAAATTTGGTTTCTTTTTGAACATCCGTACATTTGTCCATACCAAGATACAACAATGCAATACAGTACAATACAATACAATACACCAATGCAAACAATGCTATATGAGGTAAGAATTGAAGAAAAGAATTCATTATAATCATAAAGATAAAGATCAGGTATATACAAAGGAGAAAAAAAAATATAAGAACAAAGGAAGAAGAATAATGACATTAATAAATAATATAAGAACAGATAAATGGAGTAAGTCAAGAATTAAAAAGAAAATAGAGAAAGAGTAAAGTTTTAGTTAAATAATTTATACAAATTAGATTGGTGAATGAATATCAATGAACAATAATAAATATTTGAAGGTCCGTCAACTACAATATTATATGAATATTAGTCACGATAAACGACCAATAATGATAATTGAAAGTAAGCAATAGTTTTAGTAATGTAAGACGAATGTTATCAATAGTCATATAAGTCAAGCGCCCACATTAGCTAACATAAGCTTGAAGATATTATGATCTAATATCAATACTTAAGGAGATCATTGATAAAATAAAACATTAACAATTCAAGCATAATTAATTAATAATAATCATTATCTTCATATTCAGAAGCACTAAAACTTTTTTCATCATCAAAATCACTTTCACTATCTTGATCATAATCAGCTTCATTAAATCCAACATATCTACTTCTTTTCAATTCAACTTCATCATCAGATTTAATATCTTCATCATCAGTTATATTATCATTATCAATTTTTTTAAAATTTGAATTTGAATTCGAATTGGAATTGGAATTATTTTCATTATTTTGTGAATTATCATCATTATCATTATCATCATTTTCATTAGCTTCATCATCTTCTTTTTCTTCTAATTCAATTTTTAATTCATGAATAATATCAAAACATTCAGCTAATAAAGCATTTAAAGTACCTTGACCTTCAGGAATTTGATTATTAATTATAAATTTACCATCATTTCTTAAATTATCAAGTGAAGCTAATTTAAATTGGAAAGGATATAATTCTCTTAAATTATTTAAACCATCAATTCTTTTAATTTCAAGTAAACATCTTCTAACCGTTGATAATTGATTATGAATTGGTTGTAAAGATTCAGAAACCGGTTCTGAACTTTCTAATAATTTATAAATAAGGGAATAACATCTTCTTAATAAATATAATAAAATAATTTGAATTCTTTTAATATTTTTAAAATTATTAACATTTTTTGAATTTTCTTGAAAATTTTCATTTAATTTAATTCTTTCATCATCAATTAATTTTAAAGATTTTTGATAATTATATAAATCAGTTTCTCTCATTGTCCATCTTCTTGTAATTAATAAATTATCTAAAGTTAATTTTAATTCAATTAATTTATTATATAAATTTCTAAATTTATTAATATAATCATCATCAAAATTAATTGATAATAATTTTAATAATGAAGAAATATCACTATTTTCTTGTTGAATTAAAATATCATTAATAAAATTATTACAATCATCTAATAAACCATTAAGAACAATTTGACTTGAATTTAATTGAGTTGAAGTAGCAACTTTACTCTCAAATTTACCTTCTTCATTTCTTTCAGATTCAATTTCTTTTAATTGTTTTTTCAAAATTTCTAAACTTTTCAAAATATCTGAATTTTCATTATCATTATTATGATAATAATTATTTTGATTATTATTATTTTGATTATCATTATGAGATTTATTATTTATTAAATTTGCTTCATCAGATAATTTTTTACTATTATAATCATTTTTAATTCTTAATTTTTCAAGATTTGAAGTTAAATAATTTAATAAAATTTTTCTAATTTTAATTAAATCATTATAAATATTTTCTAAATCCAGTGGAATTTCATTAAAATTTTTTTCTAAAATTTTATAAAGTTTAAAACATTTATTTAATTTATTTCTTAATAATAAACTTTCTTCTCTTTTATGACTTATAGCTAATTTAAAATTTTTATTATTAATTGAATTTGTACTACTATTTTCACCAATTTTAAAATCATCATCTTTTTCATTAATTTCATTTTCAATTTCATCTTCAATTGTTTGATTTTCACTATTTGTAATTATATTTTTAATTTCATTTAATCTTAATTTAATTGGTTTTAAATCATCAACAGTATAAACTTGACATTCTTTTAAATGATCTAATAATTTATTAACCGTTGATAATGATGAATAAGTGGCAGGAGCAAATTTAATTAATCCACAAGTAACAAAACAAAGTGAAATTAATTGCCATATATCATCAATTATATAATCATTACCATTTGGTAAATTAAGTGTTATACCTTTTAATTCTTCATCTTTTCTGGTTAATGTTAATTCATGTAATATTGATAAAAAATTATCATATATTTTATAAACTTGCTTTGAATTTATATATTGTCTTCTATTATTTTTTAAATCTAATACTTGATTATAAATTAGATTAAAATTTTCATAAATTGGTTTTTCAAAATTTGGAATTGATTTATTATTTATCATATCAAATTCTTTTATATATATAAATATTGTGGGTTTTGTTTTTGTTTTTGTTATGGTTATATTGTTATCTTTGAGGGGATTCTTTTAGATCACTTGATCACTTATTTAAACTTAGCAAAATTGTCAATGGGGGTTAAAAAGTAGCAATTACAAAATATTTAATGTAATTTTATACTGGTAAATAACGAGTAAATGGTTTATCAAATTATCAATTGATCTCTATTCAACGATTAATTAGTTTTTTTTAGTGTTAATGCTAATTTTAAATTTATTTAAAAAAACTGACAATAATTTTTATTGAGAATTTTATCACGGGGAAAAATAAAAATAAGTTGGATTTAAATTAAATTTTACGGAAATAAACGGGTTTGAATATTAAAGTGATACATAAATGGGATAAATTACACGGTGAATTGATAAAGTATAACTATATTGTAGATGACATTAAGAGAAGGGAGAAAAGAGAAAAGAGAAAGGAGAAGTAATTTTTTGATCCTTTTTAAAGGGTTTTTTTAGGGTAAATAAATTTAACAAAATAAATGTACATAATAAGAAGTGAAAGGAGACCCATTGAGGTAACTAATGAATTCATTAGTGAAGTGAATAGGAGTAATTATACTCAATGGTGTGAGATTGACCACTGTATTTAGAGATTAACCATAGGTTAATACCCGTATAAATGTGTAGCATCAAATAGGATAACAAGTTAACAAGTGAAATAAGAATAATGAATTAAACTAATGATAAATTCATAGTAAATTCAAGATAAAATGAACCAAAATATAATAATAACAATAATAAAGAAAGATAAAGCGAACGAAACGAAACGAAACGACAAATTAAAACCAAGAAGAAAATCAAATAAATAAAACAAGAAGTGAAACCAATACCCAATTACATAAAGACATAAGACAAATCACATAAAAAAAACACAAATAACTATATGTGATGTGTGATTTGGGAAATACTTTATTTAATCATCAGGATTAGCAACTTGTAAGAATTTTCTTGAATAATCTGTTTCATCAGCCAATGAACCTTCACTTAATCTTCTTCTACCTAATATAACTGGATTTAATCTTGGATCAGATAATTCTGATTTATCTGAACCATTGGCACTAGTCTTATTTTTATTGGTTGATTCTGGATCATTTGGATGAACGAAAGGATTTGTCATTGGCATATCTAAAGGAGATATTATTTTATTTTGTTGATTTGAAATTGATTTTGAAGATTTTGATGTATTTCCTCTACCTATACCAATACCACCGATACCACTTGAAGATTTATCATAGAATTCTTCTTCATCATCATCATCATAATCATTATTCTTTGAATGTCTTCTTATAAAGAAGAATATTAAACCGGCAATTAAAATTATACCACCTATACCACCAACAACACCACCAACTATTGGACCAACTTTTGATTTACTGGATGATGAATCTTTATCTTTGTTGGAATTTTTAGAATCGGCAGATGAAGTTGAAGATGGAGATGAGGTAATGGTACGATAAATTACTTTACCACCTGAAGAAGAAGAAGCAGTGGTGATAATTTTAGTTGTTTTATCATCATCGGATGAAGATGATGATGAAGAGGATGAAGAAGGAGCACTTGTTATAGAAGATTCTGGAGAATCAGAACTTGAACTTGAGCTTGAACTTGATGAACTTGAAGAGTCCGAGGATGAATCTGAGGTGGAAGATGAGTCGGAAGAGGAAGACTTTGATGAAGATGAAGTGGTGGTGGTTGAAGAAGATTTTGATGAAGAAGAAGTAGAAGAAGATGCATCGGTAGTAGAATCATCATCACCATTACCTTCATCACCGGAACCATTGAAAACACTATAATCCAGTTCACCACCACACATTAAATCACCATAACCATTACATTTAACATCACAATTTGAATCATCAACTAATTTTGAAGATTGAGGTTTTGAACTAAGACAATAACAAGTACCACCATTTTTAATAGCAATATAAGCATAATCGGAACAAGAATCACGACAAGTTGAATCGGTGGCCCAAGTTGAAGAACCCTTTGATTCAGCAATTGAAATTGAAGAATAACAACCTATAGCATCATCGGCAAGAATTTGAGATATGAGAAAGATGAAACAAAGGGAATAAATATATTTGGGGAACATCTTAATATCGGTGAATGTGGATTATGGATGGATGAGTATGGGTATTGGTGGATGTGGGTATTAATTATTATATGTATATGGGTAAGGGTATGATAGTAATTATTGATGTGGGTATTAATGGATTATGGCCAATATACTATGATCTACTATGATATACGATGATACACTATGATATGTTATAATCTGATGATATGTTATATTATGATATGATATGATATTATAATATTATGATATGATATAGTATCTATCGGTATTATATTAAAGAGAGTGGACGGTACTATATGGTATTGGGGTTGTGGTATTAACGATAGACGAGACGTGGATGTGGGAGTAAACGAGTAGCTGGGAGTAGGAGTAGGAGTAACAGCAGAACAGTTAGAAGTAGAGTAGAGTAGAATAAGAGCAGAGTAGAGTAGTGGAAGATGAAGATCAGGGTATGAAATATAAGAAGGGGGCAGTAAATATAGAGTGAAGATTGGTGTTTATTTGGTGGTGTATGAGTTTATTAGTGAAAGTTTTTCTTGTTCTGTTTAATTTCTTTTTCTTCTTTTTCTGTATCACTGTTTAATGCCACTGCTGCTACTGCTACTATATGCTACTATCTACAACACCACATCCACTCCACTACCACCACCACCACCGTGTTGACACCACGACATGTCCTGCTATATATAGCACGGTGTGACAGTGTGGTAGATCAGCACAGTGTATACATAGAAGTGTATGTTGTAGATGTTAATAGAGTATTCGCGTAATCTATTAGTCAAATTTGGAAGTGAAAGTGATATTAGACTATTCTAGTGTAAAATGCCATATATAATATAATATAATATGATATAATATATTTATAATTAACTTTCCTTTTTTTACTTTTATTTTTTTGCCTTTTTCACCGCGTTTTTTATTTTTTATTTTTACTTTTTTTTACTTTTTATTTTTTATATTTTATTTTTCATTTTTACGTTTACTTTAAAACTTCCGACTCGATTTTCATTCCGACTTCTCAAAAAGGGAGACATTTATACTTCAAAGATGTCGCACTCTTAGTGCCAAATAAGAAAATCAATATATTAGCAACCACTCAAACATCAATTATGCAAATTCGCGGCTGTAGAATCTAAAGTTGGCTACCATAAATGGTATTGAAATGTCCCATGAGTATCTGTTACAAGGAATCAACACTCATAAAAGTAAATGATGGAGATCGCAGTAGATAAAAATATTAAACTGATATGTTGGAATTCATTATTGAAGACTTTCATCAGAACATAAATTGAATCTGTAGTGAGAGAAGCGACACTTTCGAGTTGTAAAAGCGATACTTTGAAATATAAATGTCTCCCTTTTTGAAAACAATTCCGACCTATTTCCCATTTTTTGAAAATCAAATCGGAAGAAGTAATTTCGCAGTATTTTTTATGTTTTGATTCGTGTTTTTTTATTTTTTGGTGTCTCGATTCTGGACTCTCTTGCAAGTGGTCTTTTCACCACAGACACGAATTCTGGTTTCGTGGTTACCCGCATGTATACAATGTCACGTGACTGCGTGGTGTACAGGTGTATATCTAGTATAGTAGTATGGTATAGTATAGCGATATACGTTTATTGCACCCATATTATCAATAAAATCCATTAAATTTAATTGATAATAGGATATGATATATAAGTATATAGTTTATGTGAATTGAAGTATATTTGTAAATGGCTTATTATTGAAGTAAAGGTTACTATCATCATATATATGAATTAATTGTAAAAATTGTATTAGTTGAATGAAATATTATGTAATTGAAGTTAAAATTGAAATTGAAATTGAAGTTGAAGTTGAAGCATAGTAGAGAATTGATGGTATAATAAACAATTTGTTTATTATATATAAAATGAATGATTTATCATTGAGTTTATTGAATAATGGATGATGGATGATGGTAATGGATAATGGATAGTAGAATATAATAGTCTATCTGTATAATATACTATTAAAGTATATTTATCATTAAATGTTTTATGGTATTGTCATTTATAAGTCGATTGAATGATAATGTATTAACCAAATATCACATTATAACATCATTAAATCATTAATGTACATTTCATTATATTAAATTAATATAATAAAAACTTAAAATTATAATTAATATTGATAAATTAATCATAACAACCCATTTATTAAATTTAATACATCTACCAATTTTATAATTTGATGATGATTTAACGTATTTATTCTTATTATATGAAATTGGATATGGTAATGATAATTCTTTTTCATTATACTTATAATCATATTTATTATCAAATTTTACATCATCATATGAATCATATTCAATCTTATTACAAACTTCAACTTCCTGCTCCTGTTCATAATTATTTATTTCATTAACTCCTAAACCTAAATAAATTTCTCTAATTTCATTATCTTCTGTTTTTAATTGTGGTATATGACTTAATGGTAATATTATTCCAATGGATTTTTTATTTTCTTGTTCTGTTTTAATCATATTCATTATGGTTCTTGGATTCTTCATACACATATCAAATCAAGATATATTAATATAATTATCAATTGAATGTATTGAATGTATGAAATGTATTGAATGTATAAAATGTCTCCTATTTTGTACTATCAATAATGTTATTTATTTTATTTTATTTGTTTTGTTTATGTAAGTTTTGTTTGTAAGTTTTGTTTACTAAATTGGTGTACGATAAAACAATTCTAGTACATTAATATTGTCAATACGATATTCTTATGAATACTGGAATTATCGGATGATATCGTCAACTTTAAATTATCCTAATGTTTAATCTGATATTAATGAATCTGTATCTTGAAATTTTCAACTTCCATTTTAGTTTCATTTATGTCCCGATTTATTTCACTTCGGATATACTTTAGATTGGTTATTTCCGGATATCGAGCCAATACTAACTAAAATGGACTATAAATATACTTAAACGGACTTTACTTAAATGGGTATATTTAAATAGACTATACATTTAAACGAACTATACTGGATCAGGTATGTACTGTAAGATACACATTGTATGATATATTTACCACCTTTTTGTAATAAGACGATGTATTACTTCCATAATGTATTATGAATAATTGAATTAATATCAAATAAATTTCATACTGAATATTATAATGAATTTATGTTTTTTAAATTGTATCAATATTAATTCACTTATTGGGACATAGATGACTTTGTCATTGCATTAATGATAACATTGAACTAACACTGAACTAATATTTAACTAATATCGCGATATATTCTATAATATGACATGATTCTACAATATGAGATATAATTCGATATTAATGTAAAAGTACCTTGATAACTCTATAATGAAATAAACTTCTATAACGCAAACTTGAAGGTATGGATTTTAAATCTATTCAATCAAGAATTCATGAAATTAATGTAAAAATAAGACAGTAACCTCGAAATGTTGCAATGTTACTCAGATTGATGTAGTTAAGACTGAACTGATTATAATTTTCTTTTAAATCTCATCACTAAATTTACATTAAAAGCTAAGATAAAATAAGTAATACCCTAGACAAATTTTGAATCAAGTTTAATTAATTTATTCGAAATTATATCGAAAAATTCTCAAGTGTAATCACACTACTTAATAATTCACTTATCTTGTCAGAATATCTTTATGTTAATCAAATATAAATATATGTAACATTAAAACTTTTGGTGATTTTTTTTTTAACAGAAAGTATAATTTCTACCTCCATTATTCTTCATTGTGAATGGAAACTATAATTCACTTCATTTTAGAGATATAAATTGCAATTGCCTATACTGACCATCTAAATACCGCTGAAATTGGTTTAATGGTTAATACTGAGAAATCTTGTCTTGTTGATTGATATAAATACCCTGCTGAAAATGTACTTTAATCTTTATTTTTAATCATAAAACAATCAAATATCAGGAGAAGTTGAATTTTCGATAAATTTTGACTGGCCCCACCCTGGAAAAGTAAGTATTATAGAATGATTGACATTATCTTGTACAATTCCTATACAAAATTAACGTTAAATCACTTTTGATTGAATGGCGAGTTATAAATTAGTGAATTAAATAATTTTTGGTTATTTCTTGTATTGAGGTTGATATATCAATAAAACTTCTTTTCTTATAATATTACCTACAATGGTATATACTTTCACAAAGAGCCAATAAAATTGATGTAATTCTCTCATTATAAGTTGAAAGTGATATATAAATTGAGTACTTATTCATTTATCACTAATAATTTCATTTAATAAACATTATTTTTGTCATTTTATCCAATTTTCAAATAGTTCAACAACTCCAGTTTGAATGTACTTCGCGATATAATACTGGTATTTTAATCGTGTGCCTTATACCTTCTTTATGATATATATGACTCTCAATATCAATTCAATTCTTTTTTTGTCATCTTCGCGTACTAGTTTCCTCATCATTTCTTTCATGCGTATGCTTTTTTATAATCCTGTATATTTTTAATACTTTCATCCAAGCGCCACTAATTAGTTTCAATAGAAATATGACCAGAGCAACATGGGTACTGACTCTAATATACTATTAACGATTACTTAGCCCTTTCATTCATCTTAATTAATGGTAACTGTGTTCATACAAATTAATGGTAACAGTATCAATGTTTTTTTTTTTTCTATTCTTTTTTATTTTTTTTGCAACTTTGAAATGCAATTGTTGCGACATGCTATAATTTCCCTATTCATATTAACTTAATCTTTCCTTAAACTAAATCATGGTCATGCTGTAAGTTCTTCTTCGATAAAGTACAATGCCATACATCTACATCATATAAATATGAATTATATTTCATTCTATTAAATTTTTATCAATTATATTTATTATATTTTTAACTATTACATCAAACAAGGAAAATGTCTTCTAAAAAAACTGGTGGCCCTCCACCTTATAGTCAACTGAATAATCAAACATATTACACTGATTTAAATCATGATAGTGATATTGTATTGAAGAATAACAATCAGGTTAATGATGCCGAATTAAATAATGATTATTATATTAGTCCTAATTCGAATAGTACTTATCATCATAAATCCAATCCTAAGGGTAAGTCCAAAAAACGATGCTGGGGTATTTTTTTTGTTTTCGGGGTTTTAATTCTTGGTCTTATATTAATTTTTGTACTTATTGGTACGAATGAAAAATATCATTGGATTAATGAGGGGAGTGATCGAGATGTGGACAGAGATGATGGTCGTTTTGAGGCCATGGATGATTATTAGATGAGATGAACAATAAAAGTTTTAATTGAAAGTTGTAATTATTTATCTACACTTTATTTTAATTTATGGTTAATTTTGTAACTGTAGCTTTTCATGATTTTATATTCTTTATTTTAATTCTTTATAAATCGTAATAATATACACATTTATTTATTCGAAAAAGTATTCTACAGGTATTGTCGTATGCTTCCAACGAAGCCATTTCAAAAATTACTATTTAACAAAAGATACCATATATAGCTAGGACGAAGTGATTTTTCTTTTTCAAGTTTAATTCATATATACATATGAGTACCAAAATCATTACTATATAACTCTCTTATAATTCTTGAACATTACAAAAATAATTCATCTTCCCAATACTAAGTCACTTTATCATTGAAATCAAGCTGATAATATATGTCCTTAATATGCTTATATAATTTGATAAGATTACATTGAACCAAGGTCTAGATATTGAGAATATAGATATGAGTAAAAAAATTTGTACATGATGTTAAATAAAGTTTATATACATAATTTATATATAATTGGGTATTCTTTAATTATAGACATTACCTAAATTAATTGATTTAATATAAGTATAATCATCAATACCATATAAACTACCTTCTCTACCAAAACCGGATTCTTTAACACCACCGAATGGTAAAGAAACATCGGTGAAAACACCAGTATTAATACTAACCATACCTGATTCTAAATATTCTGACATATACCAAACGGTATTTAAATTATTACTGAAAACATAAGAAGCTAAACCATATTGACTTTGATTACAAGATTTTAAAACTTCATCTCTTGTTTCAAATTTAACAATTGCAGCTAATGGACCAAAAGTTTCTTCATGAATAACTTTCATTGAATCATTTACATCACCCAAAACAGTTGGTGAATAAAAATGTTTACCTAAATTAGGTAATCTACCACCTTTAATTAAAACTTTTGCACCTTTTGATATAGCATCATTTACGTGATCTTCAACTTTATCAATTGCTCTTTCATTTACAAGACAACCATGAGTTACACCATCTTCAAAACCATTACCAATTTTATAATTTGAAACAATTTCATTAAATTTAACTAAAAATTTATCATAAATTCCCAGTTGAATATAAAGTCTATTAGCACAAACACAAGTTTGACCCAAACTTCTAAATTTTGAAGCAGCGGCTTGTTCAGCAGCTTGATTTAAATCCGCATCATCGAAAACAATAATTGGTGCATTCCCACCTAATTCTAAAGATAATTTTTTTAAAGTTGATGAAGATTGTTTCATTAATAATTTACCAACTGATGTTGAACCGGTAAAACTAATTTTTTTAATCAATGAACTTTCACAAAATTTTAATCCACACATTGGAGTATTTTCAGTTGATGTTAAAACAACATTAAATACACCTGGTGGGAAACCAGCCAAATCAGCAAGATAAGCTAAGGCTAAACTTGATAAAGGAGTTTGAGAATCAGGTTTTAAAATCGTAGTACAACCAACGGCAAAAGCAGGAGCAGCTTTACGAGCACCCATAGCAGAAGGAAAATTAAATGGACACAATAAACCAACAGGACCAATTGGTTGTTTATAAGTTAAAATTTTATTATTAAAATTAGTTGGTTGAATGGTTGAACCATGAATTCTTTTAGCTTCTTCACCAAAATATTCAAAATAAGAAGCAGCATATTTAACTTCACCGATTGAATCAGTTAAACATTTACCATTTTCCCAAGTTATAATTTTAGCTAAATCATCTAAATTTTCAATCATTAAATCAAATAATTTTTTACAATATTTTGATCTTTCATGAGGACTTGTCTTTCTAAAAGTTTCAAAAGCTTCATGAGTTACTTGTATGGCTTCATCAATTTCTTCTGGTGTTTGATCAGGTAATTCAATAATTAATTCTTCAGTAGCTGGATCATAAACTTTAAAAGTTTTATTTGATTTTGATTGATACCATTCACCATTAATATATGGAGTTGATCTGATTAAATCTGGATTCTTGAATTGTGGTGCCATTGTATGATATGTTTTAGAGTAGGCTTATTGACAATAATTGATGAAAAGTTTAAGCTAAAGAATGTCTCTTTTATTCCTAAATTTTACAGAATTAATAATCTTTATATTCTATATATGAATCTTAGCGCTTCAAAACGCTGTCTCCTCTGGCGGCTATTTCCCAATTAGGAAAGCCGCTAGAATGACAAAAAATTAGGGATAGTGAAAAATATCATCACATAACATACGTACACCATGAAATATCGCTCACTTCAGAAACAGTCAGATGTATTTATCTTGAAAATATGGCTTAAACTAAAGGCATGATGAAGTGAATTAGGAAAGTATGAATAATAAAGAAAAGGGAAGGTAATCAGATGAAAAGATGAATTACAATGAAGTTAAACGAGATATTGATTTACTGGACATTTTGATATTGACAATCGATATTTATATGAAATCATATGAATGAATAGAAAATGTGGGGGTTCAATGAGATACATTTACGGGAATGGAAGAGTGAAATGGGAGGTTCCTTACTGAAACAAGATGACAATAAACGCAAACACTTGTAAAATCACCGGGAACGGTAATGGATCAAACAAACGTTATATCCATTCATTTATGGATTGTTCACATGGTAATTTTTCACCAATAAAAGAAAAGAAGGCATGATGAACCATTTCAGTTGACTGTGAAATTACTTATTTCATCTTGAATAGCATTTATTCCAGCTACGAATAATTAAGTTTGAGTAGTGTCACCCTTGCGAATAAATGAAATGACTCTCTTTTGAAGGGTGGGTACTAAGTGTTCAGAGTTTATTGTTCAGTGCTATCGTCACTACGATATATCGATCACGTGGAAAGATCCTGTCACTTCACATACACCCGACCCATGCCATACAGACAACATACCATATGTACAATATACCATAACACTCCGTAACACTGTCTGATACTCCGTAACACTGTCTGATTCGCTATAACCCAGCAGTTTTCCATAAGCTCATGAATATGTCAAAACCAAACGGGACTTCAGCGATGAGTCCATCTCCCGACCGGCCGGTAACAAGGCCCATCTGTTAGCTCCGTCGTTTTTTCGCTTTTGTCGTTTTTCCAGCGCACGGCAATAACAGGAACTGCTACTGACTTTTCGTAGTACGATGACTAAAACAGCACGTCAATATTTGCCATCTCCCGTTAATGTCTTATTATTTCCATGGTGCTTATGTATGTTTATTAATTTTGCATTAATAAGTAAATCTGCCCTTTAACTTTTTTTTCTTGTCTCTTGTTTATGTCGTATATTTTGTGATTATCAATTTCATATATATATATATGTACATATGTCCCGCCTTTTTTCTTGGATGTTTTTGGAAAGTCATCCTATGAGTCCATCTTAATACGGGAATAAAAGTCATGATGCTACTACTTTCCAAACTAATACCGTTCTCTCACAAGTTTCATAAGGATTCCAAATCCACTGCACATTCAAAGTCAAATTCAAAAATCAAATCAGATTCAGATTCACATTCACATCCAAAGGTAAAGTCAGACTTATCTTCTTCACATCATTTCAAACCAAGACCGAAAAGAACATGCTCGGATTCTTCAAGATTATCAACTAGTGCCACCGGAAAGAAGAAACATACAAAGACGATTGATACCGCTATTGAAGATGGCTCTTCTCCTTCGGTTATAAATGGTGGTGGTAAACGCCGCTCATATAGATTTTCAAATCCTGAAGTAATGACTCGAAGTCAAGCAAAAAAATCAAGTATATCTTCTCTGCAAGCTCTAAGTGGTGCTGGTTTCACAAGAAGATCAAATTCATTATCGTCAATACCAAGAGTATCAAATAACTATAACAATTCTCATTTGACTTCATCGTTACCATCATCTTCACAAGCTTTGAAAAGATCATCTTCCACTTCGACATCATTACCTTCTACTTCATTAACCAAAAATCAATTACATGTTAAAAACAAATCACCTATAATTGCTTTCACCGATGATGATGCAACATTACTCGATAATTCCATAAACTGTATAACCAACGATTTCAACGCTTTGGTTTCTTCCATATCTCCTAATCATTTTTATTCAAATATACCAAGTATACTACCTATCGATGAAGAAGATGATGTTGCTGAAGATAAACACGATAAAATCCAGGAACTTGATAATGAAGATGAAACTGAACCTGATTTAAAAGCACTTCAATACAATGCAGATTCATTTGGTCCAAATATATATTCAAACTCAAACAATAGTGGATTTTTAAGTGCAAATAATAATAATGGATTTATTGATATTAGTTTGAAATCTGTTAATACTAATACCACCTATGGTCTGAATGAAATTGATGAATGGAGCTTTAATAATATGATGATTAATGATGATAATCTGAAGAATAATGACGAAAATGTTAGTTCAAATAAATCAAGAAAAGTCGTTAGATTTTCAAAGTAATTTATTGAATAATGTATTGTAAATTATATCATCTGAATAATTAGATTAAGCTCACCAATAACTACTTTTAATGAAGTCATGATCAATCAATGTAATCAAATATATTCCTATTACTTTATTTTCTTCTTTAGTGTTTACCTTTGTATATATTTAACACTGTAGAATAAAATAAAATGTTTTGATAACTATGCCAAAGATATTGGTAGCTTATAAGCTATCTTGAGTAATTCCATTTCTACAATCATTTTTCTAACAAGTTTGAATCGATTATGCAAATACGATATGTTATATATTTACAAATCTTGAAGAATAAGATGTATTTCAAATTTCTGAACTATTGATACAGTTTCACAACATGAATTTTTTTCAGGCTCCGCTCCTTGGTCTTTAAAGTCTACAATAACTTGTAGAATTATATACAATTCCAACGTGTAGCTAGTATTGTGTATTGAGTTTATATCCTTACACTATCTACTATCTTACAATAACCATCTTTACAAGTTATGTATCGTTTTTTTCTCAATTTAAACTGCAAATTTTTTACTAATTTTTTCTATTTTATTTTTTTGTTCCCTTTTGTGAACATTGAAAAAGAAACTAAAAAAATAAAGTAATCGCCGACACTTGAAAAAAAATGATAATGATTTGTAATATTTATTAATGTATTTGTAAGTGAACTCATGGTGAAAGTACTCAGTATAACAACATGACAACTACAATTATAAAATCATGTGTGAAAAGAATGAAAATCTGTAAATGTGTGCTTCACACTCGGTTGTGAAAACCTAAATTTTTTTCTTTTTCAAAAAAGTGAATGACTTACTCTATAATCAAAATCCTGTGATATTGTAAATTTGTGTACATTTTATACGCTAACTCTGATTATATATCGCAAGGCATGTGAATCAATAAGTTGATCAAATTTAGTACAATAGACGAGTTTGATAAGATTATGTTCAATGGTAAATTATAGGAATCAATGGAAAGGAAAAAAAAAATAGAAATGTTTGGAACATTTATCCACTCATTAATACATGTTATACTTATCATCAAAACTGAATCTAATATGATTTTATATATCTTTTCACAATTGAGAAGCTTTTTCAAGAAGTCTACTTCGAATGTAATTGAAGCTAAATCACTTAAAGCAACTATTTTGCCAACATCATAAAGCAAAGCAAATATATATAAAGTAAAAGTTACGAAGCAAAAAACATTTCTGAAAAAAAAAAAAAAAAAAGGTAAAAATGATCGCTTGTAACGGCAACATTTTGATTTTGGCTGCACCGTGAATACCGAACGGCCGTAAAAATATGTCAAATGCAAATATTTTGATATCTAGATATATTCAATCTCTTGAGTAAATAATGTGGGCATGGCTTTAATCGGTATAAATAATTGCTTAATTCCATTGATTGATCTAAAATCTCCATTTTCAATTTGATATTCAACAAGCTTTCATATAAGCCCATAATCAATTATTGTAAATTATACCCATATTAAGTCATCATGAGTCCTTTGAAACCTATAGTGCATAAAGTTATGCATACTCTACATAAAGAAGATGATCAAGAACATCAACATCTTCATCTTTTCAATCATCATCATGATGAGATTCATGATCCACATCAAAATCATCATCATCACCAACACCTGCATGAACCACACCATTCACATCATCACCCCCATGATCATCATCATCACCCTCACCCTCATCATCATCATACTGGTAGTACAGGTGAAAACGGAGAATCTCCAGAAATTGTTTCATCACTGGCTGCTTTATCAAGAGGACGCTCAATGAGTAGTCCTCCAATTAAACACACAGATACGTTTACAAATGACAATTATCAATTACCACCTACTCCAACAACTCCAACAACTCCATCAAATTCACCAGTCTTACCAAAACAAATGTCACCCACAATGTCACCTAGTCGATTATCACAATCTAGATCCATTGATCATCCTCATAATACTCCAGCATCTCCTTATCATGCTTTCCCTATAGATTTTGATGAATCCGAAGGTGTTACAGTTCCTGTTATTTACGAACCAAGTGATTGAATTGTCAGACTAATCAAACAATGACTTTATGACTTTTTATTTCCATACATTTATTGATTGCTCTTTGCTTATTTTATCTTTTTCCTTTCATGACTTTAGACTATTGAAATTGTACATTATTATTTATTTATTATTTTTTATTTATATGAAAACTCATTTTATACAGATCTAATATACATGAGTACAAAATTTGTCTTCTGAAATCGTAGTGGTATACGAACTTTCTTTTATACAGGTGGTAATCCAGTTCTACAAACTGGACATTGTAATTTATAAACCATCCAATCTTCTAAACATTGCGTATGAAAGATATGATGACATGGTGTAATCATATAATCTTTACATTTCAATTTATCAATTTGATTTATTAATTTAGTACCATCTGAATTTGTGCTTGTATTTATTGGTAAATCAATTTCATTCATACAAATCGTACAGTCAATTTTACAATGAACTATACCATTTCCATTAATATCTTCATTATCATCATTATTTTCAACTCCTTGATTGCCTATACTTATTTCATTGTTCAAATTACTAAGAATATCTGATCCAAATCCTTTACCACTTTCTAAATCTTCAATATTCAATAAATAATGATAGTCATATGCTTTAGGTAACCAATTTTCATTAATCCAAAATCTAGCACCCCAAATTTCTTGTAAATATAGTAATATGATTTGAAGTGACACCCAGATTACCAATACGGTAATTAAGACTGGATTATAATGATGTCTGAATGGATTGGATTTATTTAAACAAAGATATCCAATTGGAAGTAATCTGATTATTGATGTTCCAATGATAAATTCCCACAGAAATGATTTTCTACGATTCTTTAAAGTATTTCTTGAGAATTGTGACAACCAATATGAATTTATCATGAAAAGCCCAAGGCATTCAAATATCCTTCTGAATTTTATTCTCCATAATATCGCATTCAATATAAGAATTGTTGTTATTACTGTAATAGTACATCCAGTACCAAATATACTGTTTGAATATCGAGCTTCATCATTTATAATCGGTTGTTGTGTTGTGGTGGTGGTGGCATTAGTGGTTGCTGGATTAGTGTTACCTGGAGCTCCTGCAGTAACAGGTAATGGTAATCCTGATTCAACATTATTATTATCGGTGGTATTATTATTATTATTATTATCATTGTTTCTTTCAATGCTACCTCTGAAAATTTCCCACCAAGTTGTACCTCTTTCATTAGCTTGAGTTGTCAAAATACTCACTAAAAATCTTAATTCAAATACACCACACATCAAAAAGGCAATCACGGCGACACATGCTAAAATAAGATATAAATCTTCGACCAAAGTCGAGAATAGCAATAAGATTAATGCTATCAATGAGTCTTGAAATGATAAGATTGATATCGACGTACTTGAAATATTTGATAATTGACCTGGTGTTTTGTTTCGTTTTATTTCTTTGATTAACAAGTACAATTGTAATAATGTTAACATCAATAATACACTTAGAACTTTTTTAACTTGTAAAGTTGTCACTTCTGCCTTTTTACCTTCAAACTTTTCATTTAATTTTGATTGTAATAAAACACCACAGTCTGGCGAATACAACAAGGACTCTTTTATCCTCAAATTTGGAATATCCGACGTTATTGGTTTACCGGTTGGATTCATTAACTCTTCATCAATTTCCATCAATTCTTGTTTCAGATAATCAGTTCTATCAAACTGAAAATATGTAATAAATTCACATTCATTTTGTGATTGTTGTATGCGATTAGTCATTTTGTCCATACTAACATCTTTGGTTATGTCTGTAGTATTGGAAAATTGACCCATTATAATTTTACTTTTATCGAAAAAATCTTGATTCATTGTGAAATGTTGTAATCCATAATACCCAAAAAATTTTGCCGACCTTGTCAAACTTATTAGTGATCCCGTATCTTGAAAGTAAACACCTAGGGTTCCTATTTCATTGTCATCAATTTCTGGATAATCAAGTAAATTTATGTCTAGTTTAACCAATACTGCATCCTTTATGCCTTCCTCCTCCAAAACGTTGATTGCATTTAAGTATTCAGGTGATTTGTAGTTATAATCATAATTATTTATTTTCAACGAAATCTTACCAGTCGAGTACGTGAAATTTCCAACCTTATCAATATTTCGTTCAGGTTTTTGTGGTGGTGAGTTACTTTCAGGATCTTGTTCGTACTTCTCTTTGTCCTCTTCATATTTACCTTCAGTATATGATTCATAAAAGTCATACAAATATTTTGGCAAATTCATTTCAAATGGTTTCAATTTTTTATTCGTTTTAACCCGTTCGAATTCACCATATGCTCTACCACTTATATTCAATAAATAAGCGTTAGAATCATTTTCTAAAATTGGATCCGTAGACCAAAAACTTTTCACTTTACTACTAACTTCATTTGGCAACAAACTAAATTTTTCATCCTCTACCCAAGGATTCTTTTTTGAATATTCATGTAACGGCCAATCCAGTATATTTTTATTGTCAATATTATCTTGATAAGATAATTCGAGCCCCGTTATATTACCGTATCCCAAATCATACTCAGAGTTTAGCTGCTCCTTCAAAGCGGTCCTAATCGAGTCTTGATATAGCTCCAATGTGTTTTTATCTTTATTTGAATGTGGTTGGTCTCCACCATTGGGCAATGATAAGAAGATAAACATTATTATGAAAAATGATACCGTCTGACGATCAACAAGCGGCATATTGAATATTGTTTATCTCTTGATTGTATAAAGTTAAACCTTTACCTTGTAAATAGTTTGATATGATGTAAGTGTAGTATAAGTTTTGAATTGAAGTCTTGCAATTCAAACAACCTCTTGATTTGCCCCATTATTAAAAAGTCATGATAAACTCCTGTTTCCCTAAAAGGCGCGAAACCTAACGAAATCACTCCAAATTTTTTTAAAGACAGACATTGAGATACTACAACCTTTTTCAAAAGCTACTTCTCGAATTTTAATGAATATTTGTTTATTAACATAATATAATGATTAAATAGAGCATTTTAAATAAAGTATTTTAGATATACAGAGAAGAAGTAATTGAAGAATTAATTTGGGTAAATAAGGAAGATGAAAGACAATTTATTGTCACCGAAAAAAAGGTAAATTGGAAAAATTACATAGTGAAATTCAAAGTGAATAAAAGAAGTTTTCCAGCTTCATGTGGTATAGGATTCATTCAGTATGCACAGACAATCGTGTTAAATATAATTACCTTGCAACTATATTAGGATATTATACATCTTGACATTTATGTAAATGGAAATTTTTAATTTGTTGCATTTTCGTACATCATTAGTTTAAGTTTTGAATTTTTTTTGTTTTTTGATATGGTCTGAAAAGTCAATGTTTACTTGACTCACATGAATAAGAAAGCCGACAAAATTGACAAAACAGTAATAAAGCCACCATGAGTAGATTTGTTACCAGAATTGTTTGATGCTTGTTCAACTGTAGCGGCTGATTGTGATCCAGACTGCGATTTGGAAGCTATTTCGGCGTCTTTTCCATTTACTGTAACAAACGCAGTGGTTGTAGCGTATGCAGTTGTTATAACGGTAGTTGGAACACATTCACTTGTATCAACTTCAGCTGCGGCATTCTTCACTGTTGTAGTAGCTGTTACAGTAACGGCGGCAATATTAGTATTTGTAGCGGCAGTGGCGGCGGTGATTGAAATCGCAGCAGCGGTTGTTTTTGTATTCACGTCATCATCTTCATCTTCATCACATTCATCACAGTCAGCATCACAGTCTTCGTCGTCTTCATCATCATCGTCATCGTCGTCATCATCATCTGAATCATAAGTAGCATCACATTCATCATCATCATCGCTACTTGCAGAAACAGTAGTGGTAGAGGTACTTGAGCCTGAGTCGGTATCGTCATCATCTTCAGTTGAAGCCACGGTAGTAGTGGCTGTAGCTGAGGTTGTAACATATGTACGGGCAGCACCATTTTCAGTAGTAGTGTATGTTATGGTTGTGTATTTTGTAACGGTGACGATACCACCATTTGCAGCGGTAGCTGCTGCTGTAGTTTTAGCTGCAGTTGTAGTAGTAGCACAGTCACCATCATCTAAATCGTCATCTGAATCATAATCATCATCATCACTTGAACTTGAACTTGAACCTGAACTAGAATTTGAGCTAGAATCTGAACTTGAGCCTGAGTTTGAACCTGAGCTCAAAGTTTCGGTAGCAGTGACTGTAGTAAGGTAAGTTACGGTTTTAATTTCACCTCCTATAGTTGTAGTTGCCGTAATGGTTGATACATTTTCAACGGTAGTACAGTCAACATTATCGTCGTCATCATCAGAATCATATGGATCAGTGGTTGTAGCGGCAGCAGTGGTGACACGAGTAATACCTTTATTTGTTGTAGCGGCAGCAGTTGTGACATAAGTAACAACTTTATTTGTTGTAGCAGTTGAAGTAATAGTGGTAGCATCTCCAAGAATGTTGGTACTGGTGACAGTATCGACAACGGTAGCATCACCAGTAGTAGTAACAGTGTTGATTATAGTGGAAACACCATCAATTGTCGTGGTCTCTTCACAGGTTTCATCATCGTCATCATCATCATCATCTGTAGATGTAGGTGAAGAAAAACCTGTAATTATTTCAGAAATAATATTTCCTCCAGTTGTGGTACTGGCATCGGTTGAAACAGGATCGATGGTTTCAGTGGTTTCATCGCAATAATCGTCATCGTCGTCATCATCATCGCCTGTGGTTGTAGATGAAGAAAAGCCAGTAAGTATTTTAGAAATTATATTTCCTCCAGTTGTGGTACTTGCATCAGTTGAAACAGGATCGATGGTTTCAGTGGTTTCATCGCAATAATCATCATCATCATCATCATCAGAGCTTGTGCTTGTTGAGCTAGCAGTAGCATCGGTGATACTACCAAATGTAAAAGTGTCGGTATCAGATGAAGCAGTTATTGAAACATCATCGATAGTACTTGATTCAGGATCTGAAGATGAAGTTTCATCTTCACAATCTTCTTCATCCTCGTCATCATCGTCAGTACTAGTAGAATTTGTCCCTAATAATGAATCCAAGAAAGATGGAGAAGAGGAGCTTGTAGCAGCAGCAGTTATACTTGAGGATGAGTCTGCGACCGATGAAGATGTTGAATCCGACCCAAACAAACTATCTAAGAAACCTTCACTTGATGACGAAGAGCTTCCTGAGCTTGTGGTTAAAGCAGCAATTGTGCTCAAAGTTGAGCTTGCTGATGAGGAGGATGAAGAGGATATAATTTCACTTGACTCAGAGCTGTCGCCTAACAATTTATCCAAGAATGAACCAGAACTTGTTGTAGTTGAAGTGCTTGCAGCATTTGAAGAAGAAGATGAGGAGGATGAGGATAAGGATGAGGATGAGGATGAGGATGAGGATGAGGATGAGGATGAGGACAAGCCTGAAGCTGAGGATGAGGTAGTTTGGGTATTAGAAGTAGTGGAATTATCATCACTTGAGGTATCATCATCATCTGATGAAGTGCCAAAGAGATCACTTAAAAATGAACGTTTGACGACTTTACCATTGGAAATACCATTACTATCATTTGTAATTTCTTGATTTAAAGCATTGGCTAAAGCAATGTATACCAATATACTACCAAGTACATTATTTATTTTCATGTTGAACTATCGGAGATTCTTAAATAATGCATCAACTCAAAGTAATACTTTGAGGTAGCAAATTTATGGGTATGAATAATTTAAACGAATGTATGAAATGAAAGGTTCTTTTTCTCTTCCACTATTCTTCCTTTCCTTTTTTCCAATAAGTTGGACATCCTGAAGTCTATATAACAACAGGTAACGACAAGTTATTTCTGTATAAGGATATAGAAATTTTCATTACCCTCTACAACCTCTTTACCAAAAAGGGAAATTCTCTATCATCTTCGGCCTGCATACTGAACTATGCTAGTAATTTCACTCACTAATTAAAGAAAAAACAAAACAGGACTGCATACAGAACCGTGAGAATAAAGAACCCCACCTATTACTGCAAATTACCAATTTACCAAGCATGGTTATAAAGTACGAGAGGGGACTATTGTCTTTGAAAGCCAAGTTTACCAATGTATACCATATCGGGAAACTTTCTCGATTTCGAATGGTTAAGACTAAATAACCTTGAATACGAATTAGTAGCCTTTGGATCCGAATATTACTAGACAATATATTTACTTAACTAACTTTTGAACCTCTAGAAGTTTGTGTTCTTTTTCTCTTTAAAATACTAAACTCTCACTCTTGGATTTTCAAATGAGCTACAAGTAGAAAAATCTGGCAAGTAAAAAGAAGACAATGTTACCGTGAGTCCAGGTTGCATTTTTCTCATTTTACTGGTTTCTCTCAATATTTCCTCATCATTCACTAGCATATGAATGAAAGCAACCTGATACATTGATAGAAAAAAGCTCATGTTGTTTTCCAGAAAACTTTTAAGACTATTTATTAATAGAAATTGTGCCGCAAAATTTGGTAACAAAATTCAAAGAAAAAGTAAAATAGATTTATTTATTTTTACTAAATTAGGTATACGATATAAAATACATAGGATATAAGTCAAATTGAATTAATAAGTGACAAAGGTCAGTGAAGAAGAAATAAATGTGAAGAATAAGTCGTAAATCAATGAAAAACAACCAGTTTATGCAATCAATGACTTTTTAGCAAAATAATTAATATAATGCTCATTTGATAAAGTACCTCTTTTCTTCATTTCTTTTCGAAGTGATCTTCTAACTTGCTTTCTTAAGGATCTTTTAACTGATCTCTTTCTTTTCTTTGAGCTCTTACAGCAACATTTTTTACCAGAAGATGAAGAAGAGGAGGAGTTCAACAATCCTTTCGAAGTTCCAGTTGAAGTTGAGGTGGAAACTGATGAAGTTGATGTGGAACCTGATGATGATGATGATGAAGTTTTCTTACCAAACAATTTATCAACTAAATAATCAACAGCTTCAAGTAAGAAACTCGAGCCGGATGATGAAGAAGAGGAGGAGGATGAAGTTGAATTTGAATTGAATATATCGTCAATCAATTCACTAAGTAAACTCGATCCCGAAGAAGAAGAAGAACTTGATGAATCACTTCCAAATAATTTATCGATGAGTTTAAGTAAAAAACTTTCAATCGAGAAATCACTAGAAGATGAAGATGAGCTAGAAGTACTGTTACCAAATATATCATCAATGGCGTCACCGAGTAAGCCTAAAATACCGGTTAATAAACCACCGCTTGATGAAGATGAATTGTGATTTTCAATTAACTCTTTAATACCTTTTTCAGCATAACTTATAACATCATCTAATATACTATCACCTGACGATGAGCTACTGGATGTCGAGTTTGATGAAGATCCGTCAAATAAATCATCAAAAATCGTAGATAAGATTGAGCCAGTAGACGTTGAAGCTGATTTTGTGGTAGTTGATGCTGAGTCATCATCAAAAAATTCCTCAAGTAAATTACCAAGGAAAGAACCAGTAGATGTTGAGGTTGACTTGGTAGTAGTTGTTGCATTATCATCATCACCAAGAATATCGTCAAGTAAACCACCAAGAATCGAGCCGGTAGATGTCGAGGTTGACTTGGTAGTGGTAGTTGCATTATCATCATCACCAAGAAGATCGTCAACTAAATTACCAAGAATCGAGCCGGTAGATGTTGAGGTTGACTTGGTAGTGGTTGTTGCATTATCATCACCACCAAGGAAGTTATCGATTAGATCACCGACTAATGATCCTGTAGATGTTGAAGTTGCTTTAGTTGTAGTTGTCGCTGATGACCCACTATCAAGACCGTCGAGTAGATCGTCAAGGAGTGAACCAGTGGATGTTGAAGTTGCTTTAGTTGTAGTTGTTGCTGATGATTCACTACCGGTATCACCAAGTAAATCATCAAGTAATGAACCACCAGAAGTCGATGTTGAAGTTGAAGAAGCCTTGGTAGTTTTGGAAGTTGATGAGGATGAAGTTGTAGAATCGTCAGCAAAAAAGTCGTCAATTAAAGCACCCAATGCGGCACCCGAAGATGAGGAGGAGGATGCAGTTGCGCTTTTGCTTTTGGTTTTGACAGAAGATGATGACGATGAATCATTATCCCCTAATAAACTATCAATGAGAGAATCAGAAGTTGAAGCAGAGTCTGTGGTTGCACTGGCAGTATCATCAGAATCGGCACGTTTCGAGACAGAGCGTTTTTGAACTTTCGATTCAATAGTGGACGTTAATGTAGATTTTCCTTCAATAGTTGAAACAGCTTTACTAAATAAATTTTGAACGATTCCAGAATTTTTGATAGTAGTGTAAACACTTGACCAATCAATCTTTTTGAAAACTGAAACCACTAAATTTTCAGCATAAGTAATCAATTCTTGATTATTCAAAACGTAATTTACAACTTTTGAGACTAATCCTGAATCTGCAATTGATTCCACAATCTTGGTAACATAATCACTATCTCTTTTTGAAATGGATGAAATTTGTTCATCATCAACCTTGATATTTCTCTTTGAAGAAGAACTAGTAGCTGCTGCAGACAGTTTTGAGGTACTGTCTTTAAATAAATTTTTAGCAACCGAAATGACTGAAGATTTCATGTCAGAATCACCCAAAACTGACTCAAAAAAATTGGTAATTTTACCACTTTTGTTAAGGGCAGAATAAATTGTGGTAATATTGATACTTTTATTTGAAATTGCGTTTGATACATCTTTCGTAACTGTCGATGAGTGTATGGAACTATTTGATAACTTTTCAAAAAAGTCATCAAGCAAATTGGAACTACTCAAGGATTCTAAAAGCGAACTAATGATCTCGTCTTCTCTTTTGTTTAGCGAATTTGAATTTGAATCTGAAGTTCTTGCTTCATATAAATCGAGGTTACGTTTATGTGTTTGAAAATCAAAGTTGGAAAGATCTTGATCAGCTTCTCTTGTTGTTAAGTCAATAATATCGTCCCCAAAGCCATTGACAGTTGGAGCAGCTGAAATCAATTTTGCTGAAAGTAGGGTTGCAATACCAAGTATTTTGCCTAACCTCATAGTGATATTTTAGTTGGAAAAATTAAAGAAATGAATTGTGAAGCGAGTGAATTTCCCAAGTTAATGAGTGTTGAAAGAAGACTGATTTTGAAGAACATATTCACGAATATATAAATGAAGCGGAAGTCGTATCATTTCAAGCTTTCTTTATTCATGAACTCTGGGTGAAAAAATGTACTTTCCTCTATTAGGAAATTCTGATGTGCGTCTGCAATCCGGTATTGTTTGACAGTGTTTACACTTTGAGCGAAATAGTCCACACAATATAAAAAAGAGGAAAGCCACTAAACATTTAGTCAGTGCTCATCACGATCTAATTTGATAGCCTAATACAGTTATTCTGGGGATCCTTGGGGCCTATATATGATACCCTTTCTGATCATCTGGCTACTTATTCAGTCAACACACCGGTGGAATGTGCATGGGGTACCTAATACATCCCGCTGTAGATGAGGGGGTGAGGGTATTCATGTACGTCATACAAAGCGAGTCGAGCAATTGTACCACCCACCTTATATGAGAACATTGGATGTTATTGATTCTGCCTTCATTCCCATATTGGCTAATGTGGTATTCGTGAAGTGAGTGTAGAAGTTATGGTAATTACTATGACTTATAGCCAGAATATATGTGGTGTACGGATGTATCATGCTGAAGAAAAATAATATCAAAAACTACATATCTTTCAACCAAAAGAATACAGTGGCCAAAAGATTGAAGCAAACTGATTTTTTTCCTTCCACTGTGAATCGTTCAAAGTAGTTATGAGTGAAGTATGGGCTGTCTTTTCAAACGTGATCATATTTTGAAGTTAACCATGCTGTATGAAGTCCTGTCAAGCAACAAAACGTAAGACATTTTAGTACTTGGAACTGAACTAATTTACCAAAAACGTATCAAGAGAAAATATAAGGTTATATCTGCTGTCTCTCGTGTGTGTTATTCATGACGATAGAAAAGCGTTCAACATAATTGAAGTCATATTCTATCGTATTATATTGCACTTTGTCGCATCCCGCTATATGTTGATGTGTGTTGATTATGATGACGCTTACGTGCTTTTAGTGGTTGAGATGAACCAATGAATGACAGATATGACACAAAATGGCAAATACTTTCATATAAGTATTTGCAAGACTTTATAAACGAACTTCATGGTCTATGATTTCAATCAAATGTTTATTGATTGTTTGGTTGTGAAAATCTACAAAAAAGCAGCAAATGAGTGGCACGTGACAAATCACGCGAAATTTTGGTCTCAGATGCGAGTGGAATCAATTTTCCATTAGGTTCAAATCGTACCCCGGGTTGAATGAAACTTTAAGAGGTAGATTAAATCCAATTTACTGAATAATCGTCAAGAATGAGGCCGTCTTTGATAAGATTAGTGAAACAGCGTCGTCCTGACCGTGGCGGCTCACCCTTATTACCACCCATCAAATTGTATAGATCAATTTTAAGAACTCATATACGTAAATTGCCAACCGAACTAAAACCATTAGGTGATGAATACGTCAAAGCAGAATTCAAAGCTCATCAAAAAACAGATAATCCGTTACACATAGTTGGGTTTTTAACCTCATGGCAAGATTATTTAAAAGATCTTGATGGTGGGGATTGGATGAAAGGTAAATTAAGTCAGGCAGATTTGAATAAAATGTCTCCGGAACAAGTTGGACAATTATATGAATTAATGCAAGAAACTAAAAGACTCGGTGGTGAGCAATAATTCTACTAAGATAAGGCAACTAACACATTACAATTCAGATCATGTAAATAATATATCGCGTCTTGAATTAACTTTCTTTATTTGATTTTATAATATACATATTTAAATTATACAGTTATTCCTCATCGTTTTCTTCATGAGCGTCTTCTTCTGGCTTTTCCTCTTCGGGTACATGTTGATTAACAAATTTGTATTGAGGAGCAAACTCGGGTTTTGGGATATCATGGACCTCAAACCACTTAGGTATACATGAGGATGTTTTCCAAGTTGCATCACTTGCGACTAAACAAGCACATCTCCTTGATTTTCTAACTTGTGGATCGTGAGGACAGTCACCGTTTGGTTTATGATAGTAACCAGTATCTTGTAAGAAAAGTAACTCATCTTTATCTAACAATAGCGACACTGCCATTGAATGAATTGGGGCATCCCCCCATCTCGAATAATAAAAACCCCCTGCTTTATCAACGTAATCGAAAAATTTTGAGTAAGCTTCCAGTCTATAAAAGTCCATATCACCAATTTCGAAATTTGACCAGAAATGACACATATTATAAGTTCTTCCATCATCTTCAGTTAAGAAATTCATGTTATTATCTTTTGCAACTAATTTTTTGTTTTTTTTGGCAAATTCTTGAACTGTTTCCCATAACCCCACCACTGTTTTATGTAATTCTAATGGAGCTAATGTGAACGCATATTTTTTTTTATTCTCTCTCATATATTTGAACCAATCAGTTTCGAATAAATCACAATTATATTGAATTTCTGGTTCAACTCTCCAGTAATACCTATACTTTTTCATTTCTTCTAATTGAAAAAATAATCCACTATTGAACCTACACATGTGTCTATATGATTCGGAACCTCCGTATTTGATTTTGTTTGATTCCATTTCAATTCTTGTTTTTTCGGCTTTTGCTTGATCTATAAAATCTGGATAGTCCCAGAATTTTTTTGGAATTTGAATGAATTTTGCTTCTCCACTAACTAATTTTGAAACTAATTTTTTAAAAGTTGGATGAAATGGTTTATCATTTGCGAAAACCCAATCATAGTGAAATCTCGAGTTAAATCTTGATTCAACTGATTCTATTGCATCGATGATACCTTCAAAGTCTTCATTTCTAACTAATGAGAAAAAAGTTGCATTTTCACGTTGGTAACTTGAATTAAATTCTGGTAACTTCATATCAAGCATTCCAACCATTGCTTTACCAACGTCTTTATTATTGTACAATACTTTATAGTCTTGAAATGGTTCCATTAAATCAAAAGCAACTTCCTGTGTGAATATGGGTTTCTCATCACTGAATATATGGAATACGTACTCTTTGATTTTTGTTTGTTCCTTGTTTTCTTTATCCTTTTCTTGACTGTCTTTATTTGTTTGTTCATTGACTTTTACTTTACTTGGTGGTTTAGTTATAACCAAATCGTTTGGATCATTGCTATTGTTTTCTTGTTTCAAATCAGGTAATCGGTCCGAAGGTTTATCAGCTTGATATAAAAATACATGAGAATAAGCTAAAATTGCAAATATTGTGAGTATGAAAAGGACTATTAACCTTCGTGAAAATATTCTTCGTCTTAACATTAGCCAGGATACCATTTTTTATCATCAGTGGGTTCTATTCTGTAGATTCTTTTATGTATATATATTACTTCTCTTCAACATTAGCTATTTGAAGCCTTGTTGTATCATAACTTTGTACCTCAATTTTACATATATGGAGAAATTCGATAAAAAAGAAGAAAGCAAAAAAAAGGCACCCTCTCAAATTATCCGTACACCACCCGAATCTATCTTGTGACCCCAAAAAGAATTGTAGCATTTTTATATGATCAAATAGAGTAATAATGAACAAGGTTATAACAAATATTGACTACGGTACTTAGTGTAAGCGAAGAGGTAACAAGAAGTTTATATATTTAAAAACCTGACCTTATTATAAAAAGAAAAGAAGACTTGTAAACTTAAATAAGCATACGTGAATGTTTTTGAATTGAATATTATATATGTATATATTTGAGACTTTATGCAATTATAATCCTTTACCATAATTACCTGAAGCAAAGAAACTAATGATAAGATCAACGATTTTTTCTAAAGCAAGTAACCAATCCTTTAATTGTTGATTGACTCTTTCTTGATCAGCACCCAATTTTTCAAAGAAAGCGCTTCTGTATGGACACGCTTTCATTGCTAATTTGAAAACTGGTTTGACTAACATACCATGATATTTTGATAATGTTTTGGTATAAGCATCAGTGAATGTTACAGTTAACTCCTTGCTTGGATCGTCAACGGTTTCTCTCATAGCTTGAGCAGTGAATTGTAAACCACGGGTTAACCATAATAATCCTTGAGTGGCAGTTTTTGTTTTGGTGGTTGATTCTGATAAGATTAAATCTTGTAAAGTAGATGAACCTGATGGATCTTCCAATAATTTAGCTCTGACTTTTGAGATGTTACCAGTCATATCTTTTTGTACAACTACAAATGCTGATGATCCTAATAAATCAAATAATTTGACTAATGATTCAGAGGCTTCCAAGAATGAGGCTGTATCAACTTTACCATCAGTTACTGGAACATCGGTAAATGATTTTTTCAGTTCATCAAAGAAAGTGGACATGCTGCGTATTGTATGTGTGTGTGCTTGTAAGTGTAAAGAGTGTTAGTAAGCTGATAAACAAGATTAACAGTATATATGTCTGAATATAAGAAACCTTATCATAAAAGACAACACAACAAGTGTTTTGTTACGCGAAACTAAAAAAGATCAACAAACTTAATTATCTGATAATAATTCGAAGAGCTTGTCACGTGAATTTCATCAAAAGTATTTAGACCTGAAACATAATGAAATTATAGCGTATATGCATCACTATAAGTTACTGTTTTGGTTAGCATTATTGACATGAAACCTTATCGTGATCACTTCTTGTTGAACGAACTATATAGATTTGTCAATGATTAAAAATTAGATATCGTTACTGTAAGAATTCTATGAAAATTTAGCTTGAATAAATGTCAATACATTCGTGTCGATACATTTAATTAATTAATTACTTATACAATTGTCTATTTATACATGTATATAATGCTATGATGACGTGTTTATGCTTGGGTATTATGGTGACAGATAGGAAAAGATTGATTTTACCACTCTAAATCATCTGCCCATCTAACTTTCCTTTTCTTTTTGTTGACTTCAGATTCTCCTTTCCTTCTAGTTAGTTTCTCTTTCAATGTTTTCTTGCTTTTTTCGTCACTATCAACTTCATCCTCTGTTGAATCATTGTTTTCTTTATCTGATGATTCTTCTGATACATTTGTTTGTGATGATGATGGTGATTTTGAGGATGGTGTTGTTGCAGACAGTGATGGCATTGACTTTGAAGCGGTTGATTTCACTGATTTTTGAACGGTAACTTTAACATCGCTTGAATTTGAGCTTGAGCTGGAACTTGTATTTATGCTCGATTCTAGTTTGTCTTTTGATTTTTCAAGTAACTTTAATTCATTCTTATAATTTTCAAATTCCAGCTTTGTATAAAAACCAACTTTTTCATTATCTTTAATTGGCTTCGACTTATTTTTTTGAACTGAAAAATACTTACTATGAAATGCTTTGATTATCGCCATTTTGGCTTTATGGTTTTTCTTGTTCGAATTACCATTTTCATTAGGTTCTTCATTAGTTGGAATTTGAACTATTTCATTAACATCTTCAGGTAACGGGAAACCTTCACAATTTGATGCATTTAATTCAGTACCAAACTGAGTGGCATCATTCACATGACCAGTCAGTGAATCAACAATAAAAATATTATTGTTTTTCTTGTGATATTTGATGCATGGTTTGGAAGGTCCCATTGATTTTGAATGACTTGGTGAACATATCCTCTTTGGTGACTTGATTAGCTTTGGTATATCTTGCTTTACGGAGAAAGTTTCACCGTTAGAAGATTTTTTCAAATCAACATTGGTTAAATTTGTTAATGGTTTCAAAACTGGAATTTGTGATTTTGTAGTTATTCCATTTCTTTTTGGAGCTTTGAAAAAAACTTTGTTTGATTTTTTAATGGATGTCGAATTATTTGCTTTCAATGGATCTGGGTATGGTGTTAAATTTTCTTTATTTTCGTTATCTTTATTTAATAGAATTGTATTATTAGAATCATGGGATGATGAGCTCAAATATGAATTTAATTGAAAATCCATATGATCTGGAGTTGTTGAAATTGTCGAGTCTTTTTTATGGAAGCGTCCTTTAAACACTCTGGTTCTCAATTGGTCATCTAATTCAAAATCTTCATCTTTCTCGTTCAATTGATTTATTAATTTTTCGATCTTATCATTGTTCAATCTTTTCCCTAGAAATAATGAATCATCTGATGTTTCATTCAAACCAAATATATCAATAAATGATGGGGATATTTTCCTATGCTTATTTTGAAAGTCTTGATCATTTTTTCTTAGATGTTTGGTAGCTTGAAACAAATTATTAGCTACTATATTAGTATCAATAGGATTTGGCTTGAGGCATAAATTAGGATTATTTATCGAAATAGGGTTAGATATATTAGTGAGTGAAGCAACTGTTGATTTAGGTGTCGGTATTGACTTTTTGACAGGACTGATATTTATTTTATCATCATTGTGTTGTGATTGTGGAGTTTGTTGTGTTTGTTGTGTTTGTTGTGATTGTTGTGATTGTTGTGATTGTTGTGATTGTTGTGATAGTTGTGACTGTTGATTTTGATCATCGATTACTGGTATATTATCTTGAATCAAATCTTCGTAATCAATTTTAAAATCATTATTTTCAAAAATATTATCAGCATCAAAGCCATCAAGTTCAAGATTCATTATTGTGCGTATATATTTGTAAAAAGCAGTAAGATATTAAGTTGGTGTGTATATGAATTTAATCAAATGATGAGATCGTAAGATGCAGAATCAAAGGGTAATTTGATGTGTGTAATAAACAAATTTAAGGGATTATTTGTTTATGTTTTTGTCTTTGATTTTGATTTTCTTTTTTTATTCTTTACTTTTACAAATACTTCTAACAGATAACTAAGAAAGGGAGTGTGTGTATGTTAGATATCGGCCCGGGAAGAGGGAGATGCTTTGATCTTGTATGTATGATGTTTTTCGTAGCCTAAGACAATAATCGTCTAAATGTTATGATTTTGTGGATTTTGGAAATCTTGTTGCTTTGCAGTTTTGAAAAAGTAATGATCAAACTACTAGGAAAAAGAGTGTTATATTAAGGGGGTAGGGAGATAGGTATGGGTGGGTTAAAGCAATACTGAGCAATGATAGATTATGGATTCCACCTTCTGTAGCCCTTTTTCGAGATGAAAGGAAAGAAAGTGGTTGTTGAAGTGTATAAATGTATCAAAGCAGTAAGTTGGTGATAATGGTAATTCTGAAATGGTTGTGTTTGTGTTTATGAATTACCTCGATTGGGAACTGCGAAAAATAGAACAAAATAATTTAAACACCCGTACATATTTCCCCAACATGGTTAATATAACGATAATCAGATATATGGATTGGGAATATTACAACCAACAAAGGAGAAAATATAATGACAATCAAGATCAACATAGCACCAAGTTGTATCATGTCTATATGTTTACAAAATATGTATTTATGAAAATCCATATAAAAATATAGCGAATATATAGAGAGAAGAAGTTTACAATCCCAACCAGGAGAATGTCTTAGCAGTGTTGAATTCACCATTCAACTCAATATTGTCTGATGAGTTACCCACTAATACTTTATAGGTATCTTTATCTGAACGCCACTTGTTTTCATAACTATCCCAATAAGAGGTAGCTTCTTTGATAGAAATGACCGATTCAACTGTCTTTGACTCACCACTATTTAAATCCACTTTTTCAAAATCTTTCAACTCTTTGATAGGTCTAATGATAGCTGGATTAGTTGGAGCAGTATAAATTTGAACGGTTTCTGAACCTTTTATTTGACCTGTGTTTCTCACATCAACTTTGACATATATATTTTCATTGTCTTGAGTAATTTTTAAATTAGTTAAAGAAAATGTGGTATAAGATAATCCAAAACCAAATGGGAACAATGGTTTAAGACCAATCTTTTCATAATATCTATATCCAACGAAAATGTCTTCACCGTATAAAACGCGACCATTAGTTGATCCAAAGTTTAAGTATGCTGGATTATGCTCAACTTTTTCGGGAAATGTGACTGAAAGTTTACCTGATGGATTATAATCACCAAATAATACATCGGCAATTGAGTTACCTAATTCATTACCACCATACCAAGCTTGAACGAAAGCTTGAACTTTATTAATCCATGGTAATGTCACTGGTGAACCAGACTGATTCACAACAATAACATTTGAGTTGACTTTAACGACTTCTTCCACTAATTGATTTGTATAACCAGGAATATCCATAATAGGTCTATCAAAACCTTCGGATTCCCAATCTTTTGAAATACCAATAACCAAAATAACTTTATCAACAGATTGAGCTACTTTAACTGCATCTTGAATTGCCTTTTCATGACTTGTTTTAATTTGACCACCAAAATAAACACCACCAGCTTCGGCATATTCAGAATCAATAGTACTGGTTGGTGAAGAACCAAATTCACATTTAACATGATATTTTTTACCTTTAGTTAATGTTACTTCACCTTTTTCTTCTCTTGTACCTGAACCGAGGAAAAATGCATCACCCCTAACTTGTTTTGTCTTATTATCAACTACCAATTTATCATCAATGAATATTTGGGCACTACCTAAACAAGAACAACCAAATTCATAAGTAGCACTTTCATCGGGGATGAAATAACCTTCAAAACTAGCAAAAAACAATAATTCACCTTGAGGTAATTTTTCATGAGAATAATCAGAGAGGAAAATTTTAGTTGTATCAATATCAACAATATCAAATGGTTTACGATCTTTGATTTCGGGTGGATCAAGATAAAATTTTGCAGTAAGACCAGCTTCATTATTTTCATTGACTAAAATATTACCAAGATCAGGTAATGATTTATCAAGATAAGCCCCAAGACTATATTTCAAAGAGATTGAATCCCCACTTTTTTTCAACTTTGATGAAATTCCATCAAAGGGAGTAACTTTATAACTTGTTCTCATTGATGCAGAACCACCACCACTTTCTTGAGCCACTTTAGCATTAGGACCAATAATAGCAATAGTTTCATTACCCTTTGAAGAGATTGGAGATAATGGTAATAAATTATTATCATTTTTCAAAAGTACAATTGCTTCATCACCAATTTCTCTCAAAAGATTAGAAACTTGAGGAGAATTATTAGGTTGAGGAATTAAATCAGTTGGAATTTTAGCCTTCAATGATTCATTAATAAATTTTAAGATATAACGAACATTTTCATCAATGACATCACGGTGAATTTCATTTGTTTGTACTTTATGAATAGTTTGAAGTTCTTGTCTGAATCTAGTTGGACCTGGCATTTCTAAGTTTAAACCAGCTTCTAAAGATTCAGAAATTGAATAAACTCCATACCAATCAGACATAATTGTACCTTGATACCCCCATTCATTTCTTAAAATATCTTGTAACATTTTCTTTGATTGAGAAACATGAACTCCGTTTATTTTGACATAAGCTGTCATTAAAGATTTTGGATTTGAATCTCTAATGGCCATTTGAAATGGTTTTAAATAAATTTCTCTTAATGCTCTTTCAGTAACAATAGTATCAATTGCTTTACGTTCATCTTCTTGTTCATTACAAGCAAAATGTTTGATACAAGCCATAACATTACCATCTTGAATACCATTAATAACATTTGAACTTGCGTGGCCTGATAATAAAGGATCTTCAGAATAACTCTCAAAATTACGACCACCTAAGGGAGATCTTGAAATACAAGTAGTGGGACCCAAAATACAATGAACTCCCTTTGTTTTAGCTTCATCACTCATTAATTTACCCGCTTTTTTCATTAAATCTTTATTGAAACTTGATGCAAGACCAGTCCCACAAACGAAACAATTTGATTTAATACCATTGAAAAAACTAGTTGATCTAACACCATTTGGACCATCAGACACGGTTACAGAAGGTATATTGAGTCTTTCTATATCAACAGTTTGCCAACTATTTTTACCAGCTAAAAGTGAAATTTTTTCTGCTAAGGTTAATTCTTCGATGAGTGATTCAACATCAAGTTGTCTAATTGTACTCCCCATATTCTTATGATTTTATCTGTTTTACTTGAATTATCTATTTTTTATTAATGATGTTTGATTATTTTTTAAGTGAAATATATCAGAGAATTTCGCTATATTATATAGTGACAAATCAACATACTTATTTTGAAGGAATATGGAAATATTTCTTAATTAGAAAACAATCCCGGCTAAGAAATATATCCTTATATGTTTATATGTTATTGCAAAAGAAAAACTGTAAATGCGAAAAAGTTTCTTTGTTTTATTTTTGTCTGTGTTTTTTTTTGTCTTATGTGTCTTTTTTGTCTATTTTGTGGGGGTAAAACGGAAAATAGTGCAATTGGCCTGACCTGGGGAAATCCAGGAAACATTTCCTAAAACGTATCAAGGCACCGAGAATCATTCAATGAAATGTTGGGGAAAGACCATTCATAGTTTGTAGATCCATGACATACTCACCCCCACGATTCGTAACTACTGAGTGTGGGTTGGGATATTGTATAGAAATATCATGGGTGAATTAAGAGAGTATCATTGGGCAAGCACGTTCTTACATGCGATGGTATATATTTCTCTATTCAAAGATATATGTGGGGCATTTACAGCAAGAGCTGGGGAACATTATTACTGTATATGGCGTGTGGTGGGGCTGACATAAATATAGACTCGTATTAAAAATCTACGAATAGTTCAAGTAGTGTTCAAAATCAAATGATATTTTCACAAAAACTTGTTTAATATTTGAGCTTTCATAAAATATTGAACTAGGTCAGATAATAATGTATACTGACTAATTATTCTGCAGCTTCTGTGAAATAGACATTAATAGAACGGAATTCTTTGTCTTGATTCGACCAAAAATATAATTAGAAGAACGCTTTACATAATCAAAATGATTCTTTAGATTTACTTAATATTGCATTCATGGTCTTTTCATTAAATTTATACAGGTACTATAAGTTTTATAAAAAATTGATGAATTATTCAGCCATTAAATATCTATGATATCTCTGGCAGCCTTTTTGTTTCATATCCATCTCTGATAACGATTACGACGAGTTTAACTACTGATTAATAATGATTGTTAATGACTTACTAATACTCGAAGATACACCATCGCAGTCAGTTCAAAGGACACTTTATAACATTGACTGTGGTTCATTGTGATTTCTTGTAATTCATTGTGGTCAATTTATATCGGACGAAATTATGTCCGTGTCCTCAAAATAACCCCACGTTTGTAGATAAGATTTATGTCCCACTTCGGATTTTTAATCATTGAGAAATTTTATTCAACTTACATAAAGCTATATAGAGGTTTTTACAAAAAAACTATTTGAAAAAGCTATTTGAAAATCAGACCTGCTGAAAAGGTATTAAATCACATTGTATATAATTGGTATGAAAATTATACTCTTTGTTAAATTCCTTTTTTAATACTGTCTAAGAATTTCATTTAATTCATCTCTTTTCAAAACATTTTCTAATTTAAAACAACCAGCTAATTCATCTAATTGATCATAAGATAAATCAACAAATAAATCAGTATACTCATGTTGAGCATATTGACTGAATAACATATCTCTAGTAACACGAGAAATAAAATCTTTAATTGACCAAGCATGAGGGTATAAAACTTTATGATATTTTTCAGGAATATTTTGTTTAAAATGATCTTCTAAATTAGTGTATAATTTTTCATTTTCTGGAGCAATATCGTTACCCCATCTATCTAATCCTAATTCTTTTTTCTTTTTCAACCAATCACCAAAAATTTTGAAAAAAATTGAATCAGGGTCAACATAAGTTAACCCTTGAAATCCAATATCTTTATATAACCAAATTGACCAACTAATTGGTTGTTGATCACCACTAGGGTCACCAGCTTTATAAATTTCTAATTGATCTTTCAAAACTTGATATCTAGCTTTATTAATTTTTTCTGGGTTAACATCACCTCTTAACTTAGAAGCATAAACAGGACCAAATTCACCATTCCAAACGGGGACATTATTTTGTTTCATATATTCAATCTTTCTATTATAAGAATTTTTTAATTTACTTAATTCTTGATCTGAACCCAGATATAAATTATCATCATTAAATGGGAATCCATAAATTGAATAATCATGAATTGAATAAACTGCATTTGGAATGAAATCATCGGGGAATTGTCTAAAATCCATAGCATAAGTATTACCATCTAAGAATAAAATATGATTTGAATCAATTTTTCTAAGTTTTTCATGTAATTGGCTATAAAAATCAACTAACTTTGAATGTTTGGAAACTGCTGGTTCATTTAATGGATTATAACCAGCAATCCAAACATTATCTTTATAATATTTTGCAATTTCACACCATAAATTAATGATTGCATCTTGGAAAACTTTAAAATCCCAAAAAATTGATTTATGAATATCTGAATCACTATGCCAATCTTGATTTTGACCACCGGGAGTTGAATGTAAATCGAGGATAGTATAAATTCCATGTTTTGAACAAGTGTTTATAATTGCATCTAATTTGGCAAACCCATCAGGATTAATCTTGGTCAAATCATCATTATCATCCAAGAAATGTCTATAATTAAAAGGAATTCTAACACAATTCAAATTTAATTCAGTTTTATAAAAAATAGCATCTTTTTCAGTCCAATAATATTGATAAAATTTATCAAATAAGAAATTGAATTTTTCTAAACCGATTTTCTGTTTTAATACTGATTTAAATTCAGTTTCATGACCAGGGTAACCAGTAATAAAATTTTCCATATTTAAATGACCACCGGTAGCACAACCTTTTAAAACAATTGGTTGATCATTTGAATCAACGATTTTAGTGCCTTTAGCTTTTAAAAATCCAGACATATTTGAGCGAGTAGATGAAAGAGTTGAAAGATGATAGAATAAGTAGATGATAAGATATTCGAAATTGAAGTGAATATTTCACGAAAAAAAGAAGGAAATAATTAGTATACTCTACATTTAAATAAGATATGGTTGAGTACCTTATAGTATTAGTTGATCATAATACATAAGGTAAATTGTTTAAACTTGTTTAAACTTGTTTATGAATTGGAGAATAAGAAAAAGTTGAATAAAGTAGTTTGGTATACCCCAACCTCCCGAATAGGAAATGTATCCGTGGTGGAAAAGTAGAGACCAGATCCACATAGATAACGACAAGAAACAGACACAGGAAAGAACCCCAGAAAGGGGACATTTTATTGAACAATAAAGAGTGGGAAGTGACGAATGACGAATCAAGAGGGGGAATTGAATTAGTGGGGGGTGGGCAGATAAAAATAATAAAATTGAAAAGTTGGGACATAAAGCAACATGAAAAGTGGAAAATCAGAAAAATAGAAAAATAGAAAAAGACAAGAAACTGAATACGAAATGGAGGGGGGGGGCACGGTCATTGTGTATACCGTATATGATGTAAATACCAAGTATATCGAAACAATATTTTACAGTGTGATAGTAAACGCATGATCATGGTAGATGTAGATATACATAGAATTAGGTTTGGCTGATTATAATCCGCCTTGTTTGTGTGTGAAACATGGGGTAATTTTATTTGTAAATTCATAATTACACCACCCCCGGATTAAACGAGACTTCCGGTGGGGTAATAATAATGTCGTGGATTGCCGATAATGTCGCTCGTTCAGCCCATTCGGGGTATGGCTAAAATAGACTGAATTTTAAAATAAAAATTGAGTTCTACATTATAACCAGCTGTAAAAGGAAATTGTTTTTCGTGATAAGTTTTCATTATGCTACGAGGTGAATCAAAATCATGAATCCTGATAAATTCGAAAGCTTGTTATTCCCGCTGTTTTTACATGTAATGCAGACGGAATTTTTAGTTTTCTTATTTGACAGCCAAGTTCTAATTTGGTGCGTGTCACAATTCTAATTTGCTGCGAGCTAGGTACGAATTTGGGGTGAACTTAATTTCAATTTTGTCGAGAAATGTTGCATAGACCAAATGTTAACGTGTCTGAAACAATTAATTGAAATTGACATGCGCGACATTATTATTACCTCACCGGAAGTCTCGTTTCTTCCGGGTGTGTTTTACTTAGTTTTTACTTAGTTTTGTGTTTTGAATTGTGGAAAGATTAATTTATAGTAAGGCTTAACTTACCCCAGATTCTTTTATAGTCGTAAATTATTATTGTCATTTTTTCTACCACTCAATTTGTTATTGTCCTTTTGGCGGAAGAAAAAAGAAAAATGGACAAATGGAGGGGTTTTTTCTTGTTGCGAATAATCCTAATCATATAATGTTATGATATATGGATAAATTTGGATCTCATTCAACTTTACATTAACGTCTATATTTTCTTGGTAAATTGGTTACTTATAACTTTCTTATATTTGTATAAATACCTTTACTTTTCACGTCTTTCCATTTCCTTTCACTCTTCTATTCATTTCACTTTTTTTTTTCTATTCTTATTTCATTAGTTCTGCTGGTTATATATCATGTCCTCCCTTCCTGCTTCTGATTCTATAAGTGATAAAGCTGAAGATTTAAATTCAGAAATCATCATAAATCCCTCTTCTCCAAATCATGATATTAATGATTACATCTCCGATAAAAGACCTTTTTATAAAGTGCCTCATTTAAGATATTTATCCTTTTGTATCTTTCTCACTACTTTAACTTCAACTAATAATGGTTATGATGGTTCAATGTTGAATGGTTTACAATCAATGACTAGATGGGCTGCTTATTTTGGTCACCCCACTGGTTACGTTCTTGGTGCTTTAAGTAATGGTGTAACTTTTGGTATCTTACTTAGTTTCCCCATTGCCCCCTTTCTCGCTGATAGATATGGAAGAAAGTTCGTTATCATATTAGGTCAATCTCTTAATGTCTTGGGTCTGATCTTACAAGGTGCTTCAACTAATTATGCTTTCTTTTTGGTAAGTAGAATAATAATCGGCGCAGGATCTGGTATTGCAACTGTTGGTTCTCCAACTTTGATTTCAGAAATTTCACATCCCAATCATAGAGAAGTTTCAACTTTTTCTTATAATGTTTGTTGGTATCTTGGAGCAATTATACCCGCCGGTGTTTCTCTTGGTACTATTAAAATTGAAAGTAATGCTTGTTGGAGAATTGTTTCTTATTTACAAGCTGCAATCCCTGTATTCCAATTAGCTTTATTTTGGATGGTTCCTGAAAGTCCAAGATTTTTAATTGCTAGAGGTAAAAGAGATAAAGCCGAACAAGTTTTAAGAAAGTATCATACTGGTAATTCAGATGATCCAAGAGATATTGCCTTAGTTCAATACGAATTAAATGAAATTGAAGCTGCTATTGCATTTGAAAGAAAAAATTCAAATGTAAAATATACTGATTTTATTAAAAAACCTGGTTTCCGTAAGATTATCTTTTTGGTTATGTTCACCGGTGTCATTATGCAATTATCCGGTAATGGTCTTGTTTCATATTATCTTAATAAAGTTCTTAATTCAATTGGTATAACCGATGAAAGAAAACAATTACAAATTAATGTTTGTCTTATGGTTTATAATTTTGTCATTTGTTGTTGCGTTTGTTTAACCGCTGGTTATTTTAAAAGAAGAACTCTTTTCATAACTTGTGTAAGTGGTATGCTTTTAACTTATATTATTTGGACAGTTTTATCCGCCGTTAATCAAGAACGTAATTTCGCTGATAAATCCCTTGGTAGTGGTGTGTTGGCTATGATCTTCTTCTATTATTTATTTTATAATATTGGTGTTAATGGTTTACCATTTTTATACGTTACTGAAATTTTACCTTATAGTCATAGAGCAAAGGGTATGAATATTTTCCAATTCACTCAAACCGTGGTTCAAATTTATAATGGATTTGTTAATCCAATTGCTATGGATGCCATTGAATGGAAATATTATATTGTTTATTGTTGTATCTTAGTGGTTGAATTGATAGTGGTTCTTTTATTTTATGTTGAAACTTCTGGTTGTACATTAGAAGAAGTTGCACTTATTTTCAATATTTCACCAGATTTGAATGGTGTTATTAATAGTGGTGTTATCAATAATGGTGATGTTAATCTTGAAAATCAAATTATTGCTAATGATAATGATAATGAAGATTTTATGTCGGATAAAAAAATTTCTTCTCAACATGTTGAACATGTTTGATTATTATTCATTAATACTTTGATGGTATATATTATTCTAATTTTATCTACGATTTTACGTTAAAATTTATTTCAATTCTATATGTTTACTACTCTGCTTAAATAACAATAAAATAATTACTTATTGAATCTATTCATGTATTCATGTATCTATTATGTTACAATTATGTTTCGTAAAAATTAACATGATTTTTATTTTCTTTTTTTTTTTGGCTGTTTTCGCAACTGTTTCAAATTAGTTAAATATCATACTTACCATCACCATCAATACTATATCTTCCATGGATATTTCATCCTCGTATGAGGTTCATTGATGTATCATGTTACAATAAAATTTCTTCGATAAAAATTACTTTTCTATATGATTTATCAAAAGTGTATGATATAACCCTTCTTTCCATAACATACGAAAACCCCACTTATAATTATTCCAAGTTTGTAAATAACATTTACAACTCAAAAGTTAACTAATTGAATCAAAGAATTTTTTTTTTTTTTCTTTGACCCTCTTTCACGATCTTTGAAATAAATAGTGATACATCACCATGAAATTCTGTATAGATTGGAAATGATATTTGTTGGGATTTTTCAATATCTTTTCTTTAAGTTTTATTATTATAATTCAATATGAATACTTGTGAAGTTAATGTCAAGATTGAAAACGAACAACAGTTTCAACAGCAATCGTATCAAGATAAAGAGAGAGATCAACTGTCAAATTTGCAACAGACAGTAGACTTGCAAAAATCACGAGATGAATCAAAAGATGAACCACAAGATAAATTACAAGATGATTTACAGAGACCACCAAATGATTTGAAAATGCCAAAGCAAAACGATCAACAGAATCAACATGAAGATCTAAATCAACATGATCAGCACGATCAAGAAACTGCACCGAATAAAAAACAATTCTCATTTATTGAAAAACAATTAAATCAAATTTTGGAAAGATTAGTTAGTCTTAGAAAAACTGATGGACTTGAATTTGTTCTAGCATCAAGAGATAGTAAACATTCAAATATTAAAATACTGCACTCAAAATTCATAACAAAGAATCAAAGACAAAAACTTATTGAGATAATGAAAGATTATTCATCAAGTGATACTCAACCCACTCCACCTCAAACAAACTCAAGTCAATCGACATCAACAATCAATGAGAATATTTGTGCAATAAAACCAACCGTTAAAACTTTTGATTTGATTAAACTTTCAAATGTAAAAAATGGTGATTTTCAATTAACTCAAAAATATCAATCATTATTTGTATCATTAACGCAACATGTTTGTAAAACAATTGCAAAAGAATGGATTAAAGTCGCTGAACCTAAAAAACAAGCCTTACATCCTTATAAATTAGGTAATCATTCAAAGCCAAATTGGTGGCCAAAACAAGTTAATCATATTGAGCCTGATCATTTGGATAGAGATGGTAGATTATTACTATTGATTGCATTAATCAGAAATCCAAATTTTGATTTACAGATTTTTAGAAATCGAACCAAAATTCAAGTAATTGATAAAAAAATTACGGGTAAAATAATTGATGAAATTTATTATCTTGCTGTTTATGATAGATTATTTTTCAATAAATTAAATCGTAATGAAAATCAATTAGCTTTAATTAATTTACTTCCAATTTCTGAATTTAAAAAAATTTCAAATTCGGAAATTCATATTATGTCAAGTAAAATTAATATGGCGAGTCAAATTCAAGAATCTTTTTTAAATGATGAAACATTTCTTATTTCAACTGAAATTAATTCGTTTTCAAATAATCAATTAAAAACTTGGTATCCTACTTTAAAATCGAAAGCTACCAGACAAACTGGATCAAAACTCAAAAAAGTTATTCAAGTTCATTCATCCAAGAATACTAAGAATAGTAAAGGTAAAAGAGTTAAGGTTAATGAAAAATTGAATCATACGAAAAATAAAGTAAGTAAGAAACAAAAAATTACAACTTCATCGAATAGAAGAACAAAATCTGATGATAATATTTTGCTAAGTAATAATGAAAAAAAATCAATTCCAATTAATAAGGATAAAATTACAATTGCTGATTTAACACCAAGAAGAACAAGATCTATTTCAAAGACTAGTGATAAAATTAAACTTGAAGATATTTTATCATCATCAGAGTCAAACAATAATGTAATTGAAGCCGAAAAATTAAATGGTATGAAATTTACCAGAAATGTTCAATCTGCCAATTTACATAAACAAGCATCTAAACTTCCTTTATCTTCGTCATTAATTCATCGTCAAACTCAATCATCACCTAATGTTCAAGATATTGGTGAAATTAATAAAGCTTTAGGTTTATTATACAAAAATGAAGATCATTATAGTAATTCTTTGATCCTTAGTGACTCAAACCATAGTGATAGTGAGTGTTCTTCAAACTCCAGTGATTATGATGATAATAACGAAGACTCCAATCTAGAAGATACTGATTCACTTATGATTTCGCATGGTCAGAGAATTGATAGACTAATTGCTGGTTATTCAAGTTCTTTAGGTTCAGAGGATGAAGATGGCGATTTAATGTTATTGGATAACTAAAACATTATTTATCAAGGTTGCCCTCTTCTTTGCTTTTTTGTTCTTTTTGTATTTCTTGTTCTTATTCCATTCCTCTTTTTTTGTCTTGTTGTTTCAATTTTAACTAGCTTTGTTTTAATTTGTATTTGTGTCAAAAAGTTGTTTTTTTTTTTTCCGTAGTGTTTTTTTTGATTTTTTTGCAATCATTGAGTGTACAAAAGCTTGACATATAAAAATGATAACCGCCCACTAAATTATCTTATTTTGAGCTTATCTCTTTTCTTATCATCCGAATTAAATCACATTTACTTCACAACTTTATAATGTCTGTCAATACTGCTACTTCTGCTTCAAATGCTACTTCAAATGACTTCCCAGCTGAACTTTCTCCTCAAAAGAAATTCTTAAATCACTTTAGACAATATCCTCTTGTTAATAGTGGTAGAGAAGCATTCTTCACTATTCCATTTACAAGAGCTATTGCTGATTCAATCACTCCTACTCTTAAATCAGTCAGAAAAACTCAGCCAGTCAAATACGTTTTAGATAGTGGAGACTTAGTTGCTGAGTCTATGTTAACCCAACTTGATAACGTTTTTCCAAGTCTTATTTCTTTGGAAGCTCATGATTTAACCGATCCAATTACCAGACCTGTAAATGGTTCCATTCAAAATGCTCAAGAAGCCATGAATGCCGCTCATGAGACTGTATTTAAAAATGTTGTTGAACCAACTGCTAAAACTTTAAATGATTGTCGTTTTAGATTTAATTCAACCGTTTATGATGCTAACGGTAAAGGTATTGTTTCAAGTCTGATTGATCCAGTTGTTGCTCCAGTTAATGAAAGTTTAGAAAGATTCGTTACCGTTTGGTTTCCTGAAACCAAAAAAGTTTCAAAAGATCATTCAAGTGAAATTGCTCGTGCCTTTTTAATCATTAGTAATGTTTTAACTCATAATCATGAAGAAAATACTATTACAACTGAAGAACAAATACCCCAAACTACTGAAACTGTTGAGCCTAAAGTTGAACCTAAAGTTGAAGCTGCTAAAAAGTAAATCGCTTTAATTGAGACAAAAAAATTTATAAAGTAATGGAAATTTTTGAATGTTGAATTCGAGTTCATAATTTATATATATGCTTTTATATTATTTGAATATATAACTCTAAAAGGTTTCTACAATGAGAAAAGAAATTTGAAAAATTAAAACTTTATTTTATATATATTTGACATGCAAAAAATTAGTTTACAATAGTAGAGAATTCTGGCATAGGAAACAATCGAAAATGAAATAATTGCTTTATGACAGATTGAAAAAAGAAGAGAATGTATGGAAACAAAATAAATGAAAGCGAATGAAGATAAAGTCATTCAAAATTCTTATTTATTTAGAAATATTTATTTTTGACGTTTTTTTGGGATTTATATTATTTGAAAAGTGATTGAAGTTATTCATCAGATTTAATCCTTTGACTTCTTTTTCTTTTTCTTTGGTTCTTCACCATCGTCAGATTTACGTTTTTTATCTTTCTTTTCTTTCTTATCTTTCTTTTCTTTTTTATCCTTCTTTTCCTTTTTATCCTTCTTTTCTTTCTTTTCTTTCTTTGAAGATTTTTCTTCTTCTTCATCATCATCATCTTCAGCGACAGTGGCATCAACCATATCTTCATCGGCAAGATCACCAGATAAAGCTAAAGCTTCTTTAACGGCATCAGCATTTTTCATTGGAGAAGCACCAGTATCATAGAAATTTAATCTTTGTTCAACTTGTCTCTTTAATATTTGACCAAAAGCAGTTGATGGTTCATCAGAATAATTATCAATTCTTGAAGCAATTGAACATTTATTTGCTAAATATCTTGAAATTCTACCCTTATTTTTAGCTGAAGCTTTACCAATGAAAGAAGAATGATAAATTAAACCATATTTTGGAGTATTACCTTTAGTTTTTAAAGCTCTAAATAAAGCTTTTTCAGCACCTAAGATTTGAACGGTTGATGCAGCTTGTTTAGATAAATTAGTTAAAGAACCAGCATGAGAAATTAATCTTGCACCAACAACTTCACCAATCAAAGTTGATAAATTAGGAGCAACAGTGTGCATTTTATCAGTTAAGTATTGATATAATTTTGAACGGTATTCAGAAATTGAAACGACTCTTTTAGCAAAAGTTGAAACATTTAACATATCTTCTTCAGAAATATCTTGACCCATTGAAATTTTAGCATTATCAATAACTCTTTGAGCAATACCTGAATCATCATTAAGTAAAGCAGCAACATCATGTAATGATTCATCTGTTAATGAAGCTTTGTCACCAATGAATAAAGACAATCTTGCGTAACTATAGTTATCTGGAACTATTTTAGCTAATTCAGGAAAGTGCCATCCGTACCATTCTTTAACTCTCATAGAGAAAGTGTTAATATCTTTATCTAATTGATCTAATAAAGCAATAGATTGAATGATGTGATTATCATTTTTTTGAACTGAAAACTTAACTTTAGCTCTTGAGAAAGCATGCCCTAAACCTAATTGAGCTCTTTCAATATCACCATCTTGTAATTCTTTTAATAATTTAGTACCATGTACTCTAATACCTCTCAAGAAATCTTGAGCAATTTCGTTAGAAATACAATCAACGTATGGGAAACTTTCTTTGATTGATGGACCTAAATTTTTATCAGAAACACCTAAACTAATCTTATTTTTTGAAGATGATTTAGGTAAATTTAATTCTAAAACAGATTTTAAATAATCAGAAACTAAACCTTCAGAAATGTCGTTAGCATTTTCTAAAGCTTGAGCAGCACCTTTGAAAGGAGCAAATGAAACTAATTCAACCATTTTAGAAAATTTTGAAATATCATTTGAAGCTTCTTGAACTTCTTTTGATCTTGATGAAATATCATCTTGTTGAATCAAGACTTTGAAAATGGCATAACCAGCAGCTTCTTCGAAAAGAAGGTAATCTAAGGCAGCCATGTTGACAATATATTGATCAAAAAAGGTTGTGTATTTGAAGAGAACAGAGACCTAAAAATTTCAAAGTGATGGAGTATTATCTTTTTTCTTTTTTATTCTCTGGGCCTCAAAAATTCCTACAATAATAATTGAAAATTTCTCTCTTCTCATCTCTTGTCTCTTCTCACATTATAAAAAAAAGAAAGCGGTATATTTTGGGTTTGTGTATTTACTACCCTTTTTGAGACAGTACACGACCTGGTATTTCAAGTATATTAAGCTGTGGTATGTTTAGATATAGATATTTGGTTGCTTGCAACACTTTACGGTATTTGTCTAGAGGGATTAATACACCTTAAACATTCAAGCCTGATTTATTTGAAGGCTAAAAAAAAAAAGGAAACTATACAGAAAGAGTTAAAATAATGGCCATATATATATCGAGATATACCTTCGAAGAGGTAACAAAAGATCAATTAAATCAAGAGTATATATTAGCCAGTGAAGGCGTTAAACACATAATAATTCAGTTAAGTTCGTTGATGTTGAAATTATTGTTGCATGAGGAGAACACTTCAAAATTGACTGCGAATTCGAGGTAAAGAGTTTTGTACATTGTTCGATGAACTTCTAAGCAAAATTTATATCCCACTTCAAATCTTTCAAAATGGCTAACCAATCGACAGTTCTATCTCCATCAGGGTTCATTTGCCAAACTTTTTCCATGACAGTTTTCGTTCTTACCACGTTCCAAGGACCATACAAATTCATAAAATTATCAACTCTTTTTTTCATCATATCTCGATCTTCTTCTGTAACGCAATGTATACCAGCTATAAAAACTGGAAATACAAGCGATGCTTGTACCGGTGTTTCTAATAACACATCAACACACTTTGTCAAGTCATTAGCCAAAACCTGTGATTCTAAAGATGAAGGATTACATTTCATAAGTGATTGTCTTAAAAATAATTTAGCACTCAATTGAAATGCTTCGAATAAGGTGAGCTGTAATTCTAAGTCTTCATCTGTTAAATTTTCTAGATCCCCCGGATCTGGTTTTGCCTCATCGATTTGATGTTCCAAATGTTTAGCTTTACTGATTATTGATGATAAAAAATTACTGACTTTTGCGTGCGTGCTTATATCTGATTCTGTATCAACATCATTCGAATTATTATCGGTAAAAGATTCACCTGGAGATTTTGAAATCCCATTATTCATTTCTTGATCTGAATGAACATCTTTTTTTTGATAGTACTGACTGAAAATTTGCTTGGTCTCATAAACGAGTGTATTGATATCACCAATCAACCTATATAGTTTTTTTGAAACACCTAGTAGAGGATTTAAATTACCTTTCGATAATCCCTGATCATCATTGAATATGATATCATAAGTCTTCGATGGAAAATATGTACCTCTCTCACTAGTTGAACTTGATAAAAGATCATGATAAGCAAAATTGGAAATAAGCCAATGTTCCTCTTTTGTCAGATTAAAATTAAGTATACCGCCATTTGTATATAAAATCTTCCAACCCCAAGATAAATAAATCGACCAATTTTTTACATCACCCCGGCAGATTTCAGCACCACATAGAATTAATAACGTTGCTAATTTGTTCAAAATCGACAGTCTACTTTCTTTACCTGGTTTTGCATTTGGATTTCCATCTACGCTTAAATTGATATCGTACTGTTTTTGTTTCAACTCACTTAATGATTTACTAACATGATCTAGGGCAAGCTCGACATATTTTGAGCCCTCGTTACCCCATTCACCACCTAAATGAAACCCTGCCCATGCTAGAATTCCATAAAGAACACCTTTATCCTTGTGTGCTAATGGTAGAAAGACTTTTTGATATGAATTAGAATCATTTTGAGACGAAGGAGCAATTGATACCTTTTTCGATAGAGTGTTGACATAGTAATTATATAGATAAGAACCATTATCACTTAATTCGGGTAATATAGAAAGTCCGGGTTGAGGAGACGGTGAGAATAGTGCATTGAAATTTGATGCCAATTGATTCAAGGCTGACGGTGACTTGTTTGAAGCTGACATGTTTTCTAAAAATGAGGGTATACTAAAACTTGGTGATAATGGGTACAGATATTCTGAGCGTTCGTTTGATGAACCATCATTAAGGTAAGGATTTGATGTAGGGGATGCAACAGCTGCATTATCAGCAGCAGAAGTGTTAGTGAGTGTCCGTAAAGTAATATCGTCTCTGGATTTTGTATCATCCTCCATGTAAGAAACTTTATTGCCGTTGTCAGTATGAGTTTGATTTTGTTGATATTGGCTCAATTCACGCAAAAAATTCAAAAAGGCGGATGGTGATCCTGGTGTTCTATCATCATGGTCTCTTATAAACTCAAGATCTAAAGGAGGTGGTGAGTTCTCTTTGCTTGTATCATCATTTCTCAAGTCATTATCATCAAAGGTGTTATGATCGGTTTTATTGACATTGGTATCAATCTTTTTACCGTTGTTGTCACGTTCATGACCATATATATCGTTGTTATGATTGCTACTAGTAATGCTACTATTATTATTACAATTATTGTTGATAGAATTGTAATTACTATTGTTATCAATTCCAACTGAATGAGTAATCCTTGATACATTACTTTTCTTTGCATCCAAGAAGTCTTGGTCTCTGGAGGGATCAACTGGATTCATCAAATTTCTAATAGTTGGTGAATTTGGGGCCATGTATGAATGAAACCTAGGCGACATTAGATCGGGACTACCTGGGTTACGAGATTGTGATTGTGTTGCGTTTTGAATTGACTGGTTTAATGAAGGTATGTAAGGCGATGTCTGTGAGTTATATATGTGATGATTCATAAGCTGAGAGTCCAGACAAGGGAAAAGCGGATTATTCGATAATGTATTGGATTTTATTGAATCACTTCTGACCTTCCTGATCAGTATACTATCGTCATGAATGGCAGTTTGATATTGAAATGAATTATCTTGAAATGATGAGTTTTCATTCTTGATTGTGGAAAGTAATGGGTAAGTTTGAGTTTGATCGATATGCATATTTTTTTGAGTGAGTAAATGGGTGTTCAATAACTCGTTATGATCCATGATAAACTTCCTTTTAGTGCTTACAAATGATGAAGTAGGTAGTTGAGATTTTGACTTACGTTTTCGTAATTTCAGAACACTTTCTTCTTGTTCAACTCTTTGTTTGAGTGACTTTATTTCGTCTTCAGACATGGTCTCATAATCAATCCAAATACACTCTTTTCCCAATCTTGAACAGTCCGAACAGATTGGTCTATCTTCTTTGCATTTCTTTTTCCTTATTTTACAAGTGAGACAACCATGTTTAGACCTTTTTGAAGCATTTATTTGACGCAAATCAAAAGCTTTCTCGTATAACTCAACAGCGGAAGGAGCGATTTCTTTTTTCTGTGAGTTGTTATAAGGAAACTTGTGAGTGTCTGATGATGGGGACGATATGTTTGTTGAGTTATTGAATTTTATAGGTGGGTTGTCGTATTTTGAGAAGTTTTCATTATTGATCGACGACAAGTTCATTGAAGCTTGAGAATCTTTTTGAGCTGATACAAGATTACTTATATTACTATCGTTATCCGGCATGTTTGAGTTTATACCAAGGATATTCGAATTCGTGTTCGAATAGATCATATGACTAGTGTTAGCGGCTATTTTTACCGAGCTAGGAACTATTGAAGATGAACTAGTCAGGCTAGGGTGATTCTCACTAGGTGGAGATGGCTGATGATCCTTCTCAGGCACAAGTTTTTTAGGCGCCTTAGAGTCAAATGTCACCAACATATATACTGTGGTTACTGCAAAAAAAAAATTGTTGTTACATTTACTCCATAAAGCAGAGTAAATCAATCGTAGGTCTTATCTATGGCTCTCTTCTTTGGGTAGGCCTTCCTTTTTTTTTTTGTTTTTTTTTATTTTCTTTTTTCAGTCAAAAAATATGCCGTAAACTTATGATGAGCCAACCTGTAAACGATAATGTGTAAAGATGCTTGACAACATGCAAACTAATTCAACCTGTAATTCATCCACCCCCAAGACTAAATTGACCAAATTGCACTACTCCCGCTTTTCTACTCTGATTCTCAACTTCCAGTGACTTCTATCAACTTTTTCTCTTCTCTTTTATAATTAGCCACCAAAATACTTGTTTCTTCTTACCACTTGTATCTATTCAAACCTTTATACATAATCTATTTATACCATTGCCATGTCTTTAAAACGTATCAATAAAGAATTAGCAGATTTAGGAAGGTATGTCTTTAATTTTTTTTATGTGTGAGTGTGTGTTAAAATGAGTGGACGATCAGATTCTATGATAGTGTGACATTTGATGATTTGTCATTTTCTGTTTTTTATTCTCCCACTATGCATCATAGCATCAAACGAATGAAGGAGGATGCTTCTTTCACTGACTGAACTTGGCTGATTCATTATTCGTTGACAGATCATAACAAGTGATTCGTTTAATTGTACCCGCTGATTCAGCATTTCCCTTACATTTACGTCATTTTTTTCTTGTTATGAATGAAATAGATCGTCAGTCAGCTCAATATCTGCTTTCTTTCCCACAGCGCTATTGTGTTCGTCGCTTACATAGAAACTTCATCGCATGTTTATATTCCAGGTTTAGTAAGCTTTTGATAGATTGAGTTGCTACATGTCTTGTCGTTACTCATGAACCAAATTCTGAAACTCACTGGGGTTTTTTTTTTTTTTTGAGTGAGTGAGGGCGAGTAAGACGAAAAGAGCGCCACCGACTAAGCTTCTATGCTTTATATGGGAATTATTACAACTACTTATATTTAACACATTACCCAACGATGTTGATATTAATGTGAAAATGACATACTAACAAATATTCTATTTAGAGATCCACCTTCCTCATGCTCCGCCGGACCAGTTGGTGATGATTTATACCACTGGCAAGCTTCTATCATGGGTCCTCCAGACTCCCCATACGCCGGTGGTGTTTTCTTTTTATCTATTCACTTCCCAACTGACTACCCTTTCAAACCTCCTAAGATTGCCTTCACTACAAAAATTTATCACCCTAATATCAATGGTAATGGTAATATTTGTTTGGATATATTAAAGGATCAATGGTCTCCGGCTCTAACAATTTCAAAGGTTCTATTATCCATTTGCTCACTATTAACTGATGCTAACCCAGATGATCCTTTGGTACCTGAAATAGCTCATATCTATAAACAAGATAAGTCTAAATATGAAGCTACTGCTAAAGAGTGGACTAAAAAATACGCTGTCTAATTTCAATATTTTTGGTTCAATACTAGAATAGATCTTTAAATATTAGCTGAATTGTAAATGCATAATAATAATAATAATGATAGTTATAATGACAATACTTTCTCGTAGTTTTATACATTTAACATAATCGATATAGTATAAGTTCTTATCGTGTATGACTCAATATGGTTTATGGTGTACGGATTCTATCTGGCGCCAAAGTAATTGTGAAAAAAAAATAACCATAATAAAGACTAACAAAATGATTACTGCTAACATTTGACTTGAAAGATATACATTCAGTAATCACTTTAATATCTACAATCCATTTAAACTGAACCTCATACCGACCTGATTGACTTCCTGATCTACTTCTCGATCAAACATTTATTCAGAAGGTGAAGTCTACGTCTGTTTCACCCATACTAATCATAAATTTGATTTACATAGTAGAAAATCGAATTTCTTTAACAATTTCAACAAAATTGTTCATCTTAAATCGTATCAATATATAATACACGAAAAACTCAACCAAGAAAGTTTCGAATTGCATTGTTATAACGTTTACTCATTCTTCGGGCATAAACTTTGCAACTAAGTCAATTTTTTCACTCATCAGAATAAAACTCGAAGTAATTCATATATAATACTCAAATTTCGATGGATAAGCTATCAACGTTTCAAACAAATAATTTAGCAAAGTTGTTCAAGCTTGCTAAAGAGTTGCATCGATCTAAGAAATTTTTTGAAGTATTTTTGAATGAATATCAATGCAAAATCATTAGTCACATTCTCGAACAAGATAATTTAAACTTATGGAAAGCATTCATAGAAGGTGATTGCACACTTAATATAATAAAAGAAAATGAACATGAATTGAGTGATGGATATTCTTCTGTTGATGCAAATAATACAAGCTCAACATCATTTGAAGACGGTGAAAGACCTCTCAAATTTTTAGCTTTACATATAAGGTATCTATTATGGGAAAAGGCCATTGATTTTTATTATTCTTCCAAAGATCTCGATGAAACAGTCAACACTATTGAAGAAGTTACTGACGACTATGAATTAATTCATCTGCTTGAAAATGAATCAGATACTGAAGATAATACAGTAGATACTAAAGATAAACATATAACACAACCACCCAAAGTCAGAGAAGAGGAAGATGATTATGATGATGATGATGATGATGATGACTACGACGAAAATGACAAGAAAGAGAAAGATATACAAGAAAACGAGGAAAGTGAGTCCGCTGTAATTAAAAAGGACATATCATCCACTGACTTGAAATACAACCATGATAATAAAGTTATAATAGAGATACCCATCTCAAAATTTCTCAATAAACCAGTATCAACCCCCACATCACAATGTGGTGAAAATGCTTCTGCCGTTTCAACTTCAACTTCAATACCCATAATACAAGACGGTTTGTCCCCTTCTTCTACTACAGCTACCCCAATACCAGCATCACAAGATAAAATACCACTTTCTAATTCTATAACTGAATCGACAAATCAAACATCATCATTGGCGGATACTAGCCTAGGAAGCTCTGCCTCAAATACAGCAATAGAAGATCAAGAACGATTGATACAAGAGTTCAACAAAGTATATCATAACTTTGAATATGATCGTGAAACTCTAATAAAAAGAAGAAAGTTAGAAAAATCAGATTTACAGTTTGAAGGAAATAATAATAGCAAATCGGATTCAAATAGTGCGTCAAATGAACAAACCAACAGTATGGGAATTCATCTAGGTTCAGGTTCACTTAGTTTGAAACATTTACTAAACAAAATCCAACAAAATCGTGATGAGATTCAAATCAACGACTATGAATTGCGCAATTTATTCATGGATGTCAGGAAGAATCGTGGTAAATGGGCAAATGACGAACGTGTTGGACAAGAAGAATTGTATGAAAGTTGTGAAAAGGTTGTAAATGATTTGAGAGGTTATACTGAACACTCAACTCCTTTTTTGAATAAGGTTTCGAAAAGAGAAGCTCCAAATTATGGATTAATCATTAAAAAGCCAATGGATTTGAACACAGTTTTGAAAAAATTGAAAAATCTTAATTATAACTCCAAGAAAGAATTCGTTGATGACTTAATGCTAATTTGGTCAAATTGCTTAGCATATAACGCTGATCCAAAACACTTTTTAAGGGCGCATGCTCTTGCAATGCAGAAAAGAACTTTGACTTTAATACCTACAATTCCAGATATAACGATAAGAAGTCGTGTGGATATAGAAAGGGAAGAGTTAGAATTAGAAAATCTTGATAATAAAGACATGACACCTGTTACTGCCGGAAAATCTTCTAAAAAAGGTCGAAAACGTTCCAGAGAAGACCAGATCAAAACAGAGGATACAGCGTCGTTTGACTCTGTTGATGCTTCTTCAATGACGGGTACGCCTAAGCCTGGAACTCCACAATCGGAAACTGCCTCAACTATCCCAGGAGGTGTTGAGGTTGGTGCTGGCGAAGAAGATGAGGATGAAGATGAAGGTGAAGAATTGAGGAATGGCTATCACGTTGATAATGACGATGAAAATGAGGATGAAGCTGACCCAGAATTACAAGCATGGAGATCATTGACTGCTAAATCAAGAGCGACATATTGTGCAGCAAGATCTGACTTATTTGATGAAAATTCAAAATTGAGGTCTGATGCACCTGCTATCATAAGAGAGTCGAATGAAATGAAAAACTTCAATAATTATCTCGATAATAAACGGGTTGTTTCGAAATCATCAAATTTACTAGAAAACGATGAACCATATTTATTAGAATATGATATAACCGGTGGATTACCGGGGTTGAAGTATAAAGGAGTTAATGAAGAAGATGAAGAAAAACGAGAGCAGAAATTAGTTGATGTTTTTTTACAGCAGTCTGGCGGTGATCCATCTAAAATGAAATCACCATTTGTTTTGCCTACTGATTCTGGATTGAATGGACTTTACTACAAAAACATCAATGAAATTCAAGAAATAAGAAAGATCTGTTTCAAAATTTCATTAATCAGACAAATGCAAACACAACAATTTGTTCATCATACACAAATGAAGCAACCCGAGATTGAAACCATCAAAGAAATCGACGTTGATCCGATATCCAAGTTGTCAAATCATGATTCATATTATAGTAGAACTCAATATTCGGTATTAAGGAGAAATATTGCCAAAATTGCAATGCAAACCGGTTATGAAACCACTGAACCATTTGCTTTGAATACTTTAACTCAAGTTGCTGAAACATATATAAGTAACTTAATCAAATCAATCAAATTGCATACTGAATCAAATTCAGATAATAAACTAAGCTATCGCGAAATTTTACTACTTTCTTTAGTTGAAAATGGTGTCGATAAACCAGATGATCTATACACTTTCGTTCAAGAGAAAATTTTCAAACAATTAGATAAATTGAAAGACTTAAGGGCCAAATTGTCAAATTTTTTGAAGGAATTATTGAGACCAGGTCTAGAAAATTTCAATGAAAGAAGTTTTGAAGACAATAGTGAACAGTTCATGACTGGTGACTTTTCAAGTGATTTAGGAGATGACTTTTTTGGATTCAAAGAATTGGGTTTGGACAAAGAGTTCAAAATGCTAAGCTCTTCAATTCCCATATACTTATTACATTCTAGGCTACATAACTCTTATAGTAGTACAGGTGCTGCTAGTAAACGAAACAAGTATGAAGATTTCAAAGACTCGGAGGTTGAGAATTTATATGAATCTAAAATCAAAGATCAAATTGGTTTGTTACATCCATTTTATCATAAGCTTCTTGAAAAGTCAAAAACTCATTTTGTTAAAGCACAAAGAAAGAAGGGTGAGGACACAGAACTACCTCCTCCAAGTGAACTTCTTTTGATTGAGGATGAAGAATTGCCTCAGAAGCAAAGGAATATAAGACCCCGTTTACCTCCAACAGGTAAAATATCATCAATTAAAAAAAGAATTATTGCCAACGCATTTTTTTTACCTGAGCCATCTGAATCCGAACCTAGTCATGGCGGACCGAATGACAATACAAACAGTAAATCAAATGAAAAATTAAACGATAAGACTGATGATGAATCGGAGCAAATCACCTTTGAAAAGTCAATTGCGAAAGACATTCCTCAAATCAAAAAAGAACCATCATCGAAGCCCACATCTCCGAAAAATCTTTCAGTCAAAGCCTAAGTTGACTTCCAAGATTATGAAACATTATATTTGTAACATATAGAATCCTCTGAAATCTGTAAATTATGTAAGTATGTTTAGTATGTATAAAGAACAAACAATCTAATGACTTCATGCAGTAAACCCTTCTTATCTGCGACCTTGTATTTCCTCAGAATTTTTTTTTGGTGCACTTTCAGATGAATCATATTTATACAAACCATGGAGCTTTAGTGAAAGATATGAAACTTTCATTAAGTAGACAATTATAATTTTGGTGTTCCACTAAGCTCTCGTAAATGTGTTAATCAGCATCAAATCCTCAAGTACGAATAAAAGTAGGGCACAAGACTGAAGATCCTAAAGAAAGAAAGAAAATTTATCATTCAGCATCATTTAGATATCATATTATTAAGCCATGCCTACACAAAAGACAATTAAAACAACAAATATAACACTTACCGAGCAAAATGGCAAGGAATCATTACCTCTGGCTATCTTCAAACTATCAAGATTAGACCTACTCCGTCGTGACGTATTTGGGAGAACTATATTACATATATTAGTCTTGACAAACCGTTATGACCTACTTCGTTCTTTATTGAAGAATCCTGAGATAAAAACTATAATAAATGCAATCGATTATGAAAATGGATGGAATGTCTTACACTACATATTCTTCCATAAGAAATTAAGCTGCTTTAAAGTTATCGTGGAGTATTTGAAGAATCAGTCGTCGAGTTCAACCCTCGTCGCTAATAATACATTGATTGATTTACTCAAAGCGAAAGATAGAAACAAAATGACCCCACTTCAATTGATGAAAAATGATGTTAAAGATTTATTATGGGTTCCTGAGTATTTGAATGAAAAAGATGAATATCATTTTGTCTATCGTTATCAGAATAGCAATAAGGATGATGATATGGAAAGTCAGGAGCAAGGCGAGGCATTAGGTGGTTTTCCTTTTATACGCTCTCAGTCAAATGACTGGTGGGACCCAAAAAGGGGTGGAAATGAAATTTATATGCTAGGCTCAAATCAAAATAATAATTTAGGTGTTGGTGATTCAACCGATCGTTCAACGCCATCTAAAATTCTTCATGAACAATTCAAAGTCGATTATATACCTGGTTCTATACATGACACATTGAGCAAGCCAAGGTATAAAAAAGTAATATTATCGAAATATCACTCTTTGGTTTTAACTCAAAGCGGAGAATTGTTCACATGTGGTATTGGATCCAGAGGAAGGTTAGGACATGGGCTTCAAGATTTGTCTAATTACTTCAAATTCGAAAGAATCGACTACTTTAGCAGCGAAGATGGAGAATTAAGAAGTATTAAAGACATTGCAATATCTAACAATCACTCTATTGCTTTAACTTCGAAAAATGAGATTTTCACCTGGGGTCTAAATACTTACAATCAGCTCGGATACTCTTCTGTCTTACCACCAAATTCCAAGAGCACGCATGAATCGTTCGAAGCATTACCTAAGGAAGTTTTGTCAGGAGATCTAAAAAAAAATTCTCTTACATTCAAAGGAATTTCCGCTTCGAAAATTCATTCGGTCGCATATACTAAAAATTGCTTATATTTTTGGGGATTGAATATAGGTCAAATGGGAATAAACTTAAATCTTATCGACTCATTGAAGCATAGAGTCAATGGGGTTGTATACAAAGCTGAAATTCAACCACAAGCAAGAGAAGTTAAACTAAGAGATGATATCAAAACTGTTGGGACTTGTGAGACATGTACATGTGTAGTAACTATGAATAATGACATTCATATTTACTTTCAAAATCAGCATGTAAAGCTACCAAAAATACCTGCGAAAGGTAATTCATCCATGAATTCAAATTTTGACCTATTCAAGCCATCCAGATTAACTCAAGCACCAGAAATTAAAAAAGTGTGTTTGAAATCTCATGAGTTCATTACAATCTTACTTGAAACTGGGGATGTTGTCGGTTTCAGCCTAAGCAGTACTGATATTTTCAAAACATCTAAAAACATCAAATATACATCATATTGGAAAGCTTATGATATCGACATGACTGCCACTGACGTTGATGTGTCATATGATGGGTCGATCATATTATGCACTAAAAATGGGTTGGTTTTCGTGAAGTCAACCCAATCTGATAAGTTGCAAAGAAAAAGTTCATTTTCGGAGTCCACATTATCAATACCAATGGCAAAAAATAAGTTCAAAAAACTTGAAAATTTGAACAAGGTAATTAAAGTTGTATGTGATGATAATTTTTCATCATTCAGTTTCATCAAAGACAATGTTGATCATATACCATTGAAGTTGCAAAAGAATGATTTTTTCAAGGATATGGAATATTTAAGTGATTTGAAAGAAACAGATTTATATAGAAAACAAGATCAATTATTGGACATTGATCATGATTCAAATTCATACATAAGTGATTTTTTTTATGCAAGACGTCAGACAGGCAAGGCAGATGAAGCCAGTTACTTTGTTAAGTTTGTGGGCTCGAAACAAGATGATGCAGATCTTGAAGAGCTTAGTGAAAAGTTTATTTATACTAAGATTAATAATGATAGCAAGGAAATGATAAAAGACGTTCTAAGAGAGAAATATCTTCGTAGATATACACTAAGTAACAAAAGAATTAAGTCCAAAAATACGTATCAATCGATTCTTGAAAAAGATTCAAGTGAATTAATGAATTTGTTGAAATGTGATGAAAGCCTTTTGCTCAAACAATTCAACGTGAATTCGATTGATTCAGATAAGAACTATGATACTTACATCAAACTTGATAATTCACCAGAGGCTGCTGTTGGGATAAATAAAAGTATTTTTATGAAACGGTCATCTTTTTGCGAGAGGATATTCAAACCAGAAAATGCAGGTGAATATTTTATAGATGAAGGTGTGGAAGGGATATATGATCCAGAAACCAACGAACTTATTTTCAAAAGTGATATAAGTATCAAGTCAGTTTTGATTCTAGTTCATTTCATATATTGCAATCACGTGTTAAGTATTTGGGATGATTATCCAAGCGGCATCCACTGCCCTGCTGATATCAAAAAAGTAAAATCCGATTTCGAGAAATTACTCAGAATATTCGGGCTCCGCGATTTATATGGTAAGTTGAGTAATGATGTCACATTCATAAAAAGAATTGGATTACTCTTGAATGATTTGAATGATGGCATAGACAAGGGCGATGTTGTTATCAAATTGAAAGATGGTGAATTATATTGTCACTCGTGTATATTGATCGCAAGATCAGCATTCTTCGAAACCATACTTTCTAATAGGTGGGATGTCAGTGAGAAACAAGACTTGAACCAGGAAGATCAAGATGAATCAAAATATATAAATTTTGAAAGAACAAATAAATTTCAATTCCAGTTGATTTTGAAGCACTTATATGGTTGTAATGATAATGAATTGTTTAACCATTACACAAGCAGAATTACATCACTCAAAGATACTGACGACTTTATCAATTACATTCTAGAAATCATCGAACTTTCTGATGAACTATTATTATTTCAGCTTAAAAATCTTTGCCAGTTAACATTGAAAGATTTGATTACAATGGACAATGTGTTGATATTATTAGTTCACGCGTACAACTTAAATTGTCCTAAACTTTTTATGAATATTTGCTGGTTCATTTATAATAATCTTGAAGTTATCATATTCAATAAATTTATCAATGAAATTGATTTTGAGATATTATCGAAAGTGGAAAGGCATATAAAAGTTTTTCAAAATTGCAAATCACCAATTTTTTCACTTAATGGTGAAATGAATGAAAAATTCAATGAAGATTATTTTGAAAATAATTCAAATTCAATGGTGCAAGACTTCGTTTTCAATATAAGTGAATACAATGAAAATTTTATGACTGATAAAAAAGGTTATTCTTCATTCACTCCTTTAGTTGATGTTAAACAAGACTCTAGCTCAGATATAAATAAGAACAAGTTTACCGGTCGTAAATCATCAACTTCTAAGTCACGCAAAGTATCAACTATCAACGGAGATGAGTTGGCTAATTTCAAAAAGTCCTTAAATATCAACATAAGTACTTCTACTGATCAAGAATCAGCTCTTGAGGAGGATGACTTTGAAAAAACTGATAAGAAAGATAATGTGAAATCAGGTATGCCTATTGGATCAAAACCGTCAACAAGGGTATCCTCAAGAGCCTCGTCAAGTGCTTCATTACTTGAGTCCGATAAAATATCATCAAAGTCAAGAAACTCTTCAACGACAAGTGTTTCTGAATCAACTGCATCAATAGACATAAAGCAATCAACGTTGAAAGCGCCTTCACTTTCGGATACACGGCCCATTTATGGGTTGAGTCCTCATTCAAATTGGGCCAACAAATCCAGCGGTACATCTATCTTCAATGATAACAAAAATGTTGGTATTCAAAATTATAATCAAAATCACAACCTAACTTCCAGAAAAGAATCAGATACTTTCATTAATGATAAGAAATCTGGGAAACTAAAAATTGGACCAGGTATAAAAATATCTCAAAAGGAAAGAAAAAGATTAGCACAACAAGAAACGAACAACAAGAACAGTAATAACTTTGAGCCTAAACAGGAATTAAATGATTATAATCCATGGGCTGCTGTAACAAGCTCACCTGATTCATCAATAAGTGAAATTAAAGATGATTTACCAATTTTAGGTAGATCTTCTAAGTCGATTGACAATGACGTTAATAAAGTATCAGAAGGACAAACAAAAGCAAAATCAACAACAACAAAACCAGCTATCCAAAGCAAAGATTTACGTAATGATTCGATCCAAACAAGACTGAACGCATCAGCAATAGATTACACCTACATTAGTACACCCATGAACAAAGTTTATTCGAAACCATCATTAACAGAAATAATGATTCAAGAAAGTTTGAAAATTGAGGAAGAATCTTTTAAGAAAGAACAGAGAAAAACATTGGGAGAGATTCAACAAGAGCAAGAATTTGCAAAATGGTGGGAAGAGGAAGCCACTAAAATACAACAACAAATGGAAGTGGTTACGATCAATGAAACGAAAGGTAAAAATAAACAAAGAAGATTTAAGAGTGATAAAAAAGACGAATCAAAATCAAATAATAAATCGAACAATAAAGCAAATAGTAAATCAAATATCAAATCAAAGAAATTCAATGAGCAATTATTGAGTAATCAAGGCCCATCATTTAATCAAGGCCCATCATTTAATCAAGGCCCATCATTTAATCAAGGCACATCATCTAATCAAGGTACATCATCTAATCAAGGTACATCATCTAATTCATCTAATCAAGGCCCATAACTTAACCATCAGAGCCACTTTATTGATACGAAATCTTATTTATTATACATGTATATAGAAATATAAATTATTAAAAAAAAAAACGTTAATTCCTTTCCTTGCGTTCATTTCACTCGTTATATTAATTCCTCTTCTAACCGCATCTCAATTCCTACCTCTTTTTTATCAAAATTCAATTTCATCAGGAAACCAGCCAAATTCATTCATATTAATAATATTATTACCCAGTACTTCAACTCCTTCTTTCTTTAATAAATTAGCTTGTAATAATTCATAATTTGAGTTTAGTCTTTTTGAAATTTTACCACTACTCAGTACAATTCTCCACCATGGTAAATTTCCAAATTCAGGAAATTTCGAACTTAAAATATTATAATGTTTTAATGCCGTTCCAACTTGTCTTGAATTCTGGGGTTTATTTATAAGATATGCTATATGTCCATAATTAGTTACTTTACAATACGGTACTTTTTTCACAATTGAATACACAGCATAATGGAAACTTTTTGATTCATCTGATAGTTTGTCATATGCATTTGAAGATTCAATTGACATTTAAGTTATTGGTATAATAATTTCGATTAGGTATGTTTAAAAAGATATTGGGATTTATTTGATTTTTCAAATTTTGATATTGAACCCTGCATACAGGTCAAAATTTAAGCCTTAATAGCTTAAATATGTTATTAATTATCCTAATAATCTACTAATTAACTCTACAATTCTCTGACTCATTTCGTTAAGTTATTCAAGGAAGTTCTCCTACTTGTTTCGTCTGATTATTATATGTTCAATGAGCATAAAAAGATCAAGATATGCTCTAAATGTAACTTTTCTACCATTAACGATTTTGTTTTGATAGTACTATTGAACTATAAATGGGTTTGTAAGATCATACCCTCGTCAATTTTCTTACATCTTTATAAGAGTTTCTATTTTGGAGAGGATAACGATGATTTGGTTTTTCTATATGCGGTCTTTAATTTTGATATGAAATGTTATGAGTTATGGCATTTGTAAGTTCGTAATAATTATGATTCTTCACTCAACGAGAACGACAATTTCACATATGTGGTTCAAGCTGTATTTTTAAGACTTAGCTCTATATAGAAAATACACCTGTCGGCTGGATATCTTTTTTTTTTTTTACGTATGTTCGGTATACATTCAAGTATACAAAGTGAGTATTAACTTGTGGTATTAACTTAAAGCAAATATAGAGGTGAATACATCGGCATGCATGCAGAGATTTTCAGTAGGATACTCTTGATTTATTTATATGATGTAGTTCTTGAACGCACATATATATGATCTAGCTTTTTGATGTTTATCGATATCATGAAAAGTATAGATTTTAAAGTTTTCATCAAATTTTTACTTTTTTGCAACTTTTTATCATTAAATTAACACGCATTTCCTTAATTAAGTTACTATAGTAGTTTTTTCATACAAATTTAGTAATATGAAAATACAATGTATGAATATGATTCGAACGTCTGTAGATAAACGACAAAACCATCATAGTTTCTATTTTCCTTTCAAATGGTAAAAATGTAAGAAAAGATTTCTAAAGAGAGTCAAAGAATATTGCTGCTAATTTTTCAACACAATCTAATAACTCTACGTACAAGATTCATATAGAAAGTTCGAGTGTGATGCCAACTAAGGGATTTTGAAGCAGTAGAGTCAATGTATGACATCGAAACATTGTATGACTTCAAACCAACCAAAATACTATGCTGCTTTTGTTTACAACTATATAAGAAAATACACTCACGAGCAGTTATAGAGATCATGATTTAAAAAAAGACTTTTATCATTTGACTGGTACGACTGGGAGTAGCTGCGTTGCTTTCAATCAATAGCGTTATGCATAGCACGTTCCACGATTAACCAATAAGATACTCTTACTTGATCTAAGTAATAACAATCGAGTATAGCATTTTTGTATACTATGAAAAAATGTGACCAATGGTCAAATGCAAAAGCAGTAAAATCATATCAAAGTCGAAGGTTGAATGATTATTTTAAAATGCTATCTTTCGCAATCGAATGTAACCTTAGCATGTATATATTACAATCATATCAATCTAGAGTAGGTGATTATTGAGTAAATCATTTTGGCGACTTGTTTACATTGTTAAATTTTTGCGAGCAAAAAAAAAAAGTTTTTTTTTTATTATTAAATTCTCTATTTAAGAAATCAAAACAAAATATACAAAGAATAATTCATAAATATAAAAGTAATTTATTGATTGAGGATATAGAATCACAAACCATATACATATATATGTAGCAGATATATATATATAACAAAGTTAATTAGAATCAGTGGAAATCCAAGAGCGACTTGGCAAATCACGATTCATTGTTAACATTAGCAAATGACAAAAAGAAGCAACAAAAGAAATCACTAGAAATAAGAAGAAATATTCAAATTCTATTAAATTTCAAAATCCTTAGCAAGGGGATAAGATGTGGGGGGTATAGTTAGTTAGTTAAATTAGTTTAAAAGGTGGGACACACTTATAAAGCTAATAAAGCACCGGCAACTAAAGCAACACCACCAACGGCAAATTGTCTGGAAGCAGCACCTTCGTAAGCAGAAGAAACGTTAGCTGGAGCAGTGTAGTTTGAAGCAGAAGAAGTAGATTCAGCAGCAACAGTAGATGGAGCAGCAGATTTAGCTGGACAGTCAGTGACTTCAGCACCACATGAGGTGATGGTAACTAAAGTTGATGATGAATCAGTTTCAGTGACGGTGGCGGCGTTAACAGCGGCTAAAACGGTAGCGAATAAAGTAACAGTGGAGAATTGCATTGTGGAAAATAGGAATAGAAAGTTAGGGGGGTTAACGAAAGACAAGTAGTTGGTATAGATCGAAAGATGATAAGAAGAAGAGAAATATAAAACTGGATTTGAAAAGTAGAGAAAGCTGGGTGTATTTATATTAGAAAATTGACTTGAAAAGTGGGAATCCTAAAATCAAAAAGTTTCTCGTGTAGAAAAGTAAACAAAGTGAAATGTAAACAAATAAAAAATAAAAAAACAGTGAAAAAAAAGTGAAAAAAAAACAGAAAAAAAAAGTGAAAAAACAAAAAAGACGAGCGTGTTTTAGTGCTATGTGATATTAGTGTAGTGTTAGTATATACTAGTGTATGGTGCATGCTAGTGGTGTCTTGTGTCATACTATGCTATGTTATGATGTTATGATACTGCCAGTGGTGTTAGTGTTATGTTCATGTTGAGTGTTAGAACAAGTTATGTTATGCTATGTTATGCTATGTTATTATGCCATGTTATGGTGTGGTATCGCGACGGGACATAAGTGTTCGCCTTATTACTGCAATTGGTACCGTTTAACAAACTACTCCTATCTGTCATGTCCATTCACAGACTGCTACTTTCATCCTACTATCGCCATCTACTTCTCCATCTTCATCAATGATTTCCCATTGAAGCCTTGCTGTATGTCTTCTTACTGTTCTAATCTACTCTTGTGTAGTGTTCTCTGGTCTTTGTATCTCTGTTTCTGGCTTCCCTAATATGCTCTATTCTTTGCCCTTTCTTAACAGAAGTTTCTATTTCTGTATTCTTCCATGTTAATGTAGTGTTATTTTTAGTAATTTTTCTATATTATATTACATTATTATACTACTTGACTATTGTTTTTATCTTGCATCGTCTCATACAACTTGTTATTCTCATTTCAATTGTATCGCAATCATCTATATTGTATTGCATATACTAACCTATACTAAACTATAATAATTTATTATTATTTTACAAATTATACAAACCATATCAATACTCAACCAACGTAAACTGAAATCTAGTAAGTTACTTACATGAAGATTATAATAATACACTATGAAGTAGTACTTAGTACCGAGAAAGTTTATCATGAAACTTTACACCATTACTAATGTCTACTCCAATCACAAACACATATGCTATAAACTACAAACTACAAACTACTTCATAAACATAAATCAAGTCTTTTTGAATTTTTTGCATTGTATCATGTTGTATATGCCACCGATTTGCATTAAATCAAATCGCAATTTTCACAAAAGATAACAATTCACCATAAATTATTTCAAAACATAAGAAATCACGTTGAATATCTCAATCACGTAGACCAATTCAATCACAAACTGTCTTTCTGTCTTTTATTATCTTGGATTTTTGATTATGTTTTTTTTTTTTTTTTATAGCGTGTATAAAAATTTAGCCATTCTTTATTGTTTTCAATTCACAAATTTGAACAAAAAAACTTGGAACATTGAAACTTCCCGAAGTGAACAAAAGTTTCATTTTATTTTTAACAACAAGTTTACTATCTCTTTTTATTGCTAATAGTATATTAGCACACATGGCATTAATATTCTAACTCATTTGATACTGCCCTTCCATCAACCTTGATGAATATTTTCATGTTTGTTTATACTTCACATTACGTAAGGCAATATTGTAACGTGTATTCGAAATCAGAATTTAAGCTACAAGTTTGATCTCTCGTGAAAAGTTACCGAAAATTTTAGTTTGGTTACTATTTCATATACATTCTTATGCTACTTCTTTATATAGATTAATTAGATAAGTCATGACAGTATCATATTTTTCATTTTCATTTTCAGTTCGTTCAATCGTTTTAACAAGATTATCGAAATCATTAAGGTTACTATAATCATCATTATTATCTTCGTTATTCACATTGCTTTCGTTGACTTCATCATTATCATTTGATACCTCATTTATATTATTTTCATTCTCATGAGCGACCAATTCACTTAATTCTCTAGCTAATTCAAGCATCGCTTCAAATTCTTCTTCATCATGCTTCTTCAAACTATCCATCATTTTATTATGAAGAAAAGGTATGAAACTTGACAATAAAAATATTGAATTACTTAATAAATTTTCAGCGCTCCATTTCGTTAGAAAAATCACATTTTGTACTCTTGATCTATTTGGAAAATTCAGCAAATTTAAAATATATTCAAACTCATAATTTCTTAATCTTGGTCCAGCACCAAATGTACTTTCATAAATTCGATTCATCATTTGTAATATTTTGGATTGAATATATAATGGCATTTTACCCACATCTTCAGTAAATTGAACAAACCTGGTTTTAGGTAGTTCAGCAATTAATAGATCGGTTACTCTTGAAATATCAGTCGCATAAATTAGGGGAATTGTCATTGATATTGTTAAAAGTAGAATTTCTAGTGTCGTGATTGGAATAGACATGATTGTCTTATCTAATCCTAACATGATCATAACTAGCCCGAGCTGAAGCGTTTTGATAGCTATCATCACTATATTATCTACGATAAATAACCCCAATCTAGAGACTATTATGATATGAGCTTCTCTATCAAGTCGTTCGTTTTGATTTCTTTCCTCAACCAAATTTTCATTTATTTCAATTGGTGGTTGAGTTGGAGTTGGTTGTTCCAAATTTTCATTATGAATATTCGTATTGTCATTCCTAACATCAACAATATTGTTAGCTCTATTAATAACATTATTAGTAGTATTACCGAATCTATTACGTAAAATCAGTGGCTCTTCATTTTCAACAATTTCAGCTTCAATCGAATTATTATTTGATTCACCTCTTACGATTTCAAAGCTGCCGAGTACTCTTGAATCATCACTCTTTTTGAAATTTTCGTTTAATTTATTCAAACCCGATGGATTTATCATAACATACGATTGTCCATTATCTTGTTTATTTATGATACATTGAGACGTATTCAACGTAATGACTTTACCGCCATAATTAAACTGGTACAATTTCGTTGATGTCATTGATTGATCAATCAATTTCTTTTTCCCAGTTTCATTTATGAAACTTTCAAAGGTTATTCCCGTTGCCCTGTATTTATTTGAGCTTTTATTTCGTGGTTCCGTGAGATCAAGCTCACGAGTTCCGATAACACTTGAAAGTTCACTTGGTATACCATATTCTTCCATTTCTTTACCAATACTATTTCGACTTTCAATACCATTTTCACACTGACTTTCAACAACATTTCCATTCCCACTATCAACACCACTTCCATCGGCGATCCCACCCCTGCCATTTCCCCCATCAATAGATAAAACATGATTATCATTTGACATAAATTCAAATCTATCATTTGCTTTTACATCTTTTAAGAATTGAGCACAAAACAGACTTAAGCTTGGACTCTTATAGGGTTCAACTTCAAGAGTTAATTTCACAATGTTATTGTTTGCTCGTAAAATTTCATCATTCATTTTTATTATCTTACATATTGAATGAGTGTCATGAATTAACGGATTTCCATTATGAAATAACTTAATTTGATCTCGAAAGGTTCTGCTGACTGAATTATAATCAAGTCTTTCAATTATTTGTTGTTTCAATTCTATGAGTGTCGTAATATAAAATATTTCAAATATGTTATTTCCCTCTTGTAAACTTGGTTCATTTGATTCTATTACGACATGATATCTATACCTTTCTAATGAGGATGTTAATTCTTCAGCTTCAAATTTGATTGTCACTGATCCTGGTTTAGCCAACCCTAGTACCTCTGATAATGTCAATTCATCATTTATGATTTCATCACCTTTATAGAATATCCTCAACTCATTTTTTATATTAGCATCTTTCATTAATGATATTTTGGACACTTTAACTTTAGTCGATAGCGTACACTTATAATCATAAACTTTATCTTTAAAAAAATATTGAATATCAAAAATCACCTCTTTTGTGTTTTTGGAATCAATGATTATTTTAAAATCATCAATTAAAATCTTGGTATCTACTATAAGAGTCCCTAGTACATTACTTAAATTATCATTATCATCACATGATCGGTCTTTGTGAGTTATGGTGGTTCTACTTGGATGTAAATTTTCATTGTTCGTTTTATTCCAAATATTAACTTTTAAATCTCTAATCGAATGATCCAATGTAGTATTTATTTCAAACTTAGCTTCACTTGGAGCATAGTCGCGATGACTTTTTACGTTATCAACATGAATAACTAATGTGAACAGATCATCCATTTTGTTATCTGATGCTGCAAACAACTGATAGTTTTTTAAACTCAATTAGTGACTTGTTCACAAAATATCGCTTTACCTGATAGTGAGTTTAAACATAAAACCCGTACATTTGCAATTAGAAATTTATACAGAGCCTTGCCGATTTGAATTTATATCAATAAATTATGTACAAGTATATTATATAATTATATGAATGAAGATATTATATAGATAAATTTTATGTCGTAAGCATTAATTGTGTTATATTTTCCTAACATCTCAAAAGGTGTTTATCGTAATTACTTTTTAACTGCATGATATCTTTTACCCCTAATACCAAAAATTTGACTGTTAGCTTGATACGTTTCAGTTGGGTTTATATCAACCAAATCTAATTTTGTTGAACCAAATATATTTTCCGTTGGTTTCATAATATAATCTAATTCATCTTTTAATTCATGATTGTTCAAATAATCAATTTCTCTTTTGATATCGGTTTCATGATAACCTGTTATATAGACTGGACATTTTGACTCTAATAAACCTTTCAAAGTTTTGTCCCAGTGAATTTTATCAGCAGTGGTAAAACCAGGATGGAAAATAAAGAAGCAATCTAAATATGGATCGAATGGGAATAAATCACCAGTATCATAAATTTCATGGAAATATTTTGTATGGTGATGTAAAGAGATTTGACTATCATAAACATTTACTAATGGTCTTCCATAAGGTTGGTTTGTTGATGTGAAATTTTTTGAAATAGGATCAAAATATGCTTCGGGCCCAATGAAATGAATTTCAAATTTAGTTTCAGGAAACAAATATCCAAATTGTTTCCATACAAATCCTGGTAACATTGATTCCATTCTTGAACCAATTATGAAAATTCTCATTGATCTTTCTTTAAATGTTGCCGCTGACTCTTTTTGCTTAGAGAATGGTGGGTATAAGGTATATTTTAATGCTGACAAAGATCTTAAACCTTCAACGGTAATTGGTCCCTTTGGTGATAATTGATATGGTGAAAATCTATGTAATAGAGCAGACATTGTAATTGGGTATGTTAATACTTTGGATGCGGCTGCTAAGTTGAATTCTGTATTCATTGGATTGAAATCTCTAGTGTAAAAAAACGTATCCCAATTTGTAAAATTTGTAACAAAATCTTGTTCTTGTTCACCTGGAAAATTAAATTCATCAAATTGTCTACCTGACCTCAAATCATGTTCATACAAATTAACCTTTTTCAATAATTCGTAAGTTTTCTTAGAATGATAACTTTCATCATTTTCCCACGCTTCTTTTGAATGATGAGTTGGTATACCTGAATACGGACAGACAAAATTGACTGATTCTTTCGTAACTGGACATAATGCTTTTGTTCTTATGAAAGCAGCTCTTGTTCTAATATCTTCGTAAGGTGATTCATCCCAACTATAGAATGGTGGTTCTTGGTCATTTAAGTCATCTGGTGAGTCCAAAAAAAGCAATTTCTTGAGAAATGATATGTTTCTTGTTTGAATGATTCTCTTGGTTGGTTGCCTTATTAAAACTGATTGTCTTATATGACTAATTAACGAGCTCATTATTAAATATTCACTTAAGGTAAGTCTATCAACCTGCTTTAAAATCTATCTATATCTTTTCACCTTGATCAATGTATAACTCAATATGAATATTAGTTGCTCTTCTATTCAATTTTACATTTTTAGATTATGTGTGTATTTTTCACCTGATAAAAAAAGAAAAACTCTTGATTCTCGTACAATCTAATTTTTTTTTGTTGTTTGAGATGTGCACTACAAAAGCATCTACAATTATAATTATTTTAGCACTTTTTCATTAATGGTCTTTCTTCTAGACTAATTATTTACAATGATACTATAATTCATCATGAATTTCTTCAATTTCTTCGCCGGATGTTGTTTGCTCAACTTCACCGGTAGCTTCGCCGTATACAGTTACAGTATCTTGAATGTATACGGTAACGCTTTCTTCACCGTGTACGGTATGAGTATCTTCTTTCTCTGCGGTCACCGTGACCGTATGTATAATAGTTTCAGTTTCGGATTCAATTCCATTTGTATTGATCTCATCCTGTTGCTTTTGCGATAACTTTTCCATATGTTCTTTGTATTCAGCACTGTCTTTATATGATATGAACTCTTCGAAATTCCAAGCTCCATTCGGAGCTTGATATGATGAAGGTTCAAAAACCATCGGAGAGACATAATCTCCATCTTGATCAAGCATTGTGTCTGGATCTATTAATTGAACATGCAAAGTTCTTGTTTCCAACTTTCCATTTCGACTAATCTTTGATAATGAGATAAAGTTTCCATTAAAATCATAAATTTCAAACCAAACAGTAAATGTATCATTCCAATGTAACGTTCTCTGTTCATCTTTTTCACCTTCAAATATCGGTGCCATTAAAATTCTTTCGATTCCCTTACCAAAAACTTTCCCAACATTTTGGACTAGATCATTGATTGAATCATAAAATGCATTATAAATTATTACATGTCGTGAATTGAAGTATACATTACTTGTTTTCGGTTCATCTTTGATATGTCCAAAATAGAAACCATTTCCTAACGGAGCTAAGTTATAGTCTACAATCGAAATTTTATAATCATTGTGTATAGGGAAACTCGAATCCAGCACTGGAGCTTCATCCAGAAACTTGTAGAAATCAAAAAACTCAATATTTTTTTCATTTTCAAATTTAACCTCTCCTTCTTCATTTGATATTAGTTTACAATCAATGTCAATGGCTTTCTCTTCAATGTTATGGTTGGGTATAAATTCATCAATCAAACACAATCTTGGGGTATTTACAACCATTTGATACTGACATGTTGTTACTTCATGTACTGTAACTATTTCGGGAATTCCTCTATTATTAATGGGATCACATTTATATATAACTTCAACTGATCTCGGTTCGTTAGTTAAGTCACACATTTCACCAGAGCCTATTTTGTGTTTAATGATTTTTTGAGTAGTTGGCTGTCTTTTACTAACAACAGACGTGAACGGACTATGTGTATCATCATCTATTGTGAAATCATCCAATGTTAACTGGAAATCCGTTCCATTTGCTTGATTCGTGATGTTAACATGTTTACTGGAAATATCCAGTTGTCTACCTAAGACGTACACGTAGTCTGGAAATACTGGATTGTGAATTTTCGTTCTCAAATAAACTGGTGAACCCTCATGGTATTGAATAACCTTATCACCAAAACAGTATGCATATGTCCAATAGCCGCCATTTAGATCATATGCGAATACACAATGTTCATTGGAAAATGACTTTTGAACTTCACTAACCGCTCTCTGAGCTAAACTTTCAGCAAGTGATGATTTATTTGAGCTATTACCGTCATGAGATTTCACTTCATTATTAGTTGTATTATTAAGATCATATTCAATTTTATTATGATTGAGATCGGAATCCTGATTATATAAGTATCTTTCGGAAGGTAGCGAGCAAAGGTACTCTTTTGATTCACCATCTTTTCCAATCTTAAGTATTTCGAAAGTATCTCCGTATGAGTTTTTAACTTCGTTATTGGCAAATTTATTTGCTACTGCCTTTGGTATACGTGCATGATGGTATCTCACGTTGTACATAGGTCCAATGTTCTCTAAAAGCATGCATCGTGCCACATTGGTGAATGCAAGATAGAAGACCACCTTCAAAAGAGTCAACATCGCTATCGATAAGAAAGTTTTGAAGCTTTATTCATTCGATTCACTTGATGATTCTTCTGAATAGATAGAAATTGACAGACGCACAATTAAAACTGATAGCGCGATAAAATAATTCACCCTAATTTCCTATTTACAGATTATATCAGCCTTTTGATTCAAATCCTGTTGTTTTTTTCATAACCCAGTGTGATATGTCCATTGATAGAAGTAGCTCCACCAGTAGTCAGGCTGAATCCGTGAGTGTATCTGGTCTTACAACTCCCCAACTAAACAGTGGAGAGGTTACTGGAAATGGTAGAGCAGATACTACCATCACCTCCTCGCAAATTCCATTTTCAAAAGAATCTTCCAGTGAAAGTAACGATGAATCAAATATGTTTGATATCACTCTGGAGATAGAAGACAAATTGAAGGTAATCCTTGATAGCGTCGACAAAAATGATTCCGAAATCAATGATAGGATAGATAAATTAACGAAAAAAATTGAACAAATAGAGGCTTCGATTCAAAATTAATGCATGCAAACTTCAGAATCACAACTCTTTACGGCATGCTACTATAACGTAGGCTTGCATCCAGTCCCCCAAATGCGCCAGTTATAGAGCTTACGCTAGACTGAGCCAAAGTCTATTGATTAATCTCTCCATGTATACCATCAAATGGTTTTGTGTAATGACACCATCACCATACTGTATATTATAAAATTTAAATATATCAATCTCATTAGGTTCATAAAGAAGTATGTAAGTTTGACCCATCCTGTGAACAAGTATACCGAGCAACATGGGTAAGGAAAAGCGATCAAAAAACCAAATAAGGCGAGATAAAGCTAAACAAAAGAAATTAAAGGATACAGATGACTCGTCTATCGTAAAACATTCCACAGTTGAGTCATCAACTTTGAAGCAAGCCGTATCTGAACCATCGATTGAACAAGAGCAAAAACCTATTAACGAACCATTGATTGGAAAAGAGCAAAACCCTACTAAAAAATCAAAAACGGAAGACTCAAAGGTAAAGGATACACAAACACTAGATGAAAATAATGAATTGTATTCCCAGTTTGCCAACATATTCAATAGATTTCAAGGCACACCAGATCAAAACGATGAGGGCGAAGATGAAGAGAAAGAGGAGAAGATTGACAAACTATCAAATAATGAAGTTTTTTTCAATGATGGTGACATCGCGAGTGAAGAAGACATATCGAGTTCGGATGATGAAGAATCAACTGGCGAGAAGGAATTATCAAGAAGACAATATAGAAAAATTCATAAGATACCGTTATCAGCCTTAAGATCATCCACTTCAAACCCTCAAATCGTTGAATGGTACGATGCCGATGCACCTGATCCTTATTTGCTAGTCAAAATAAAGTCACAACCAAACATAATTCAAGTTCCTGATCATTGGTCATCTAAAAGAGAATATCTAGCATCCAGAAAGGGTATTGAAAGATTACCTTTTGAATTACCCAAATTCATACAAGGTACGGGTATACAAGAAATGAGAGGTGCTGGTGATGAACTGTCTTTGAAAGAACAACAAAGAGCGAGAGTTCAACCAAAGATGGGTAAACTCGATATTGATTATCAAAAATTACATGATGCATTTTTCAAGTATCAAACAAAACCACGATTACTTGGATTTGGTGATATTTATTACGAAGGTCGAGAAACTACTGATGAGTTTTCAGAAGAAGTTTCTTCAATAAAGCCAGGTAGAATTTCAAGTGCATTGAGATCTGCGTTAGGAATGGATGCAAATGATGATGCTGTTCCTCCACCATGGATAAGTATAATGCAAGAAATAGGGAAACCACCAGCATACGAGCATTTATATATTCCAGGGATTGACTTTGACTATGATAATAGTGGATATACTGTAGCGGACCGTGTAGAAACTCAAAGGGATGAAGTCAATGTTGATGATTTTTGGGGTAAACCTATAGAAGGTGAAGAATCATCTGAAGAAGAAGGAGATGATGATGACGAGGAAGAAAACGACGAGGAAGATGATAATAAATCTGAAGACAACGGAAGTGACAACGAAGAAGATGACCCTGAAGCTGAAGGGGAGAATGCAACCAGAGTTGAAATAAACGAATTCTCTCGTGGGAAAGGTGGTATTCAGTCCAAAGAAACTTCCAAGCCTCACCAACAATCATCTGGAGGTAAACTTTACACAGTACTTAAAGAGAACAAAGATGGCTCGAAGGGTGAACTCAAATATGACCTTTCAGGTGAAGACAAAGATAAGATAAGTGATGCCGATAACGGCATCAGCGAGGAGGAAGAATCAGAAGAAGATTCGTCTATTCAGACAAAAAACTTCAAGTTTTAGTTCAGGTTTTCACGTAAGTATACTAGTTTTGTATTATATATGTTATAAAAAATATTAAATTGATGAGTAAGTATTTCCACGATAAAAAGTGAAAAAGAGAATCATAAAATTATCATATAGCTCATTCCTTAAAGTCATTTTGATACGACGGCTCATTACCGGAGGCAGAAAACAAGTTATACATTGGATTCATGTTTGGATCATCGTTACTGTTTGAGAAACTGGTGGGGAAATTGAAATCCATATTACCAATAGTTTCATTAAAATTGAGATTGGACTCAAGTGAGTTCAAATATCCAATTATGTCCGTGTCGATTTCCTTGAAAATTTCATGAATTGATGGTCCATGAGTGTTTGAATACATGTCTGATGAATCGAAATTCAGAGATTTAGCAAGATTTTCGACTGGTGTTATTGCTGAATTTTCGTATTTAATATCATCATTTTGCAAATCATATTTCGAATCATTCATTTTTGAACCATTTACATTACTTATACCATTCCCTTCCGTGAGCGTAGTATCCATCTTTCTTTTTTTATGTGTATGGTCATCCAAGTTTTCCAATTCGGGTCTTGGTGGCTCAAGGTTTTCAATTTCTTGATCCTTACTCATATCAGTTAGCTTAATGAAATTCGCATTTGCATCCGTTTTACCACTTTTTAAAGTTTGGGGCACATAATTATTCTGAGAACGAAAATTTGTTGAGAGTTTCAACCAATTATTTATTTTACTTAAGATGAATGACATTTTCAAACAAGAAACCAGATCTTTTTCGCTTTGTCCTTTACTTATTATTTTGGAAACTTCTTCGAAATAATATTCAACGTTAATTTCAAGATCTCTTCTATCCTCAGTTAATAATGAACTATGGGATTTAATCAATAATTGAAGTCTGACAAGTAAAATTAAAGCATGCATTGCTCTATAATATATGAAGGTTGGAAAATTTATGGTTTCGAGATTAATTTTGATAAAGGTTTTCAAAATATTTTCACAGGCTTTGATTAATTTGGCAATATGTTGTAAGTAAATCAAGTAGTCAGCATCAGCTAAAAATGCCGTTTGCTCAGCTTGCATAAATGCGGATTTCCTACTGTACAAGTAGCTACTTATTAAATTGTCATACACAATCACCAATATATGATAGTAAACGATCGACAACAAGTATCTCTCTTTTGGAGCATCAAGACTCTCTTCTTGTTTACTATTGATCATGAAGCCACTATCCATCAAGATTTGATATAGTTTTTGTTCATAGTTATTCAAGATAATTCTAGTGTTTGACATGGAAACAGTATTGTCATCCCAAACTTTATGAATCATTGGATCGGGTAGATTATCATTCTTATAGGAATCAAGCGGTATGTGACTATTGTTCAGTGACAAAAAGCTAAGCATTTCTTGGCCTAGATAAATTAATTTCGCATAGTAGCATAGATATCTATCATATCTTTTAGGTAAGTCATTGACTTGATCACGTTTTAGTAGAATAGAAACTGCATTACTATAGTTTTTTGACCAAGTAACAAGTTTGTATCTTGGCAATGAAAGCCCAAGAGATCCACAACTGCAGTAAACACTTAAGAAAACTCTCAAATCATTTCGATCATGAGAGTCATCAAATAGTATCTTGTTCATTTTTTTATTAGACAGATTACCTGTGTTAATACATAAAGAAATATTGAAAGCGGTTAATAAATTAATTTGACTTTTAAAATGACCATTTTTATGAGAAGGAAGACACCAAAATGATAGTATTAGAGCTGCATAAATCAAGTGATAATTGAAATCTTGTGACTTTATGTATACATGATATGCTAAAAAATTTTCAAGATAAAATCCCAATAGTTTATTCAACGAGCGATTAAGCTTCTTGTGATCATCATGGTTTTCGGTGTCCGATAAATCATTATTATTCACGGTGGTAACATAAATACAACACAATAGAATAATGGGACTATGTTCTAATAGGTAGTCAAAATTGGAAAGCTCTTCCGAAAACAGTAGCATTGGATAGAATGGAAGTATATCATTATGGAAATAATCAAATCTTTTTTGTGATTCTTCCAATGAAATTAATTTTAGTTTGAATAATAATTCTTTTGCTAGATTCGAATTTATATCAATGTGAGGGTAATTTAAATCGTTCAATTGGTTGAATCTTTCATATCCATTAGAATTGATACCATCATCTTCATAACCTTCGATAAGATTATTTACCTTTGATGAAATTTCACTTAATTCAGATGACAAATTCTCTAAATTTTCTTTTATAAAAATTTCCGGTTCCTTATTCTCAATCATATCACTTATTGATCTTTTGGTTAAATCAATTAGTTCATAGATACTTTTGACCGAATTAACATCATATATCAGTCGTTTCTCTACTTCTTGTTCAACACCTTTCGTCTTCCTAGTTTTTTTTCTGGCAAATTTTGCAGTTGGATCAATATCAGGTGAGCAGTTAACCCCAATGGCAAAGCATTTGCTACATGACTTAAAAGTTGGATCTTCAAAAGTACATCGTATTTTTAATCTATGACATCTTGCGCAACTTTTAACTTGTCTCCATCTGGTTGAAAATTGTTCTGTTCCATTCATTTGTGAAAAGTTCTAGTACTTTACAATGAGTCAACTGACAACGGATTGTAATAATCTTGACAAGTCTTTTCAGAAGCAAAGGTTCACAAAAAGGATAATAAAGTTAATTATTGATATAGGATTGGAACATCAACTTGTAGCTCATCGTAAATTAAATTGTTATCTTATCTTGATTAGGTTGTGGAGAAGACCGATTATTTTTATGGCCTTTATTTTTTCGCATTATTTGAATTTCACCCAGGGATGCATCAAACGTACGCTTATACGGTTATATTGACAAAAAATTAAATGTTTGGTTTGTATTAATAAAATAAAATAAAGATGAAATGCGTATAAAAACAAAGATAAGAATAAATAACTATATAACAGCTTATCGCATTAGCGGAAAATGTGAAAAATAATAAGAATAATAATTTATATAATTTTTGGTGGAGAAGATAAGAAAAACAAAGTGTGACTTTTTTGATCGTTCTTTTTTTTTTGATTGATAATGAAAGGTATTTGAGTATAACTTGAACCTACTAGTGATACAGTATTTTTTAAATGGCTTTATGCTTCTTTTTCTCTTGTTTTTTTTTGATTTTTAAAGTCAATTTAAGTAAGCGATGTTATAATCTATGAATAAATAATTGTGGAAAAATGTGATGACATTATGCCAAGATATATGAATGTTGGGGATGTGTATACGAATTAGAATGTATGAATGATTGTGTGAGTGATGGGGAAAGAAGAAATTAATCAAATGTCAATATCTGGTTTAGTATCTTTAATTTTGTCAATTTTGGCACCGAAAGCAGAAATACATCTGGCCATAGTTGGAGAAGATCTCGAAATAACATCGGTAAAGTAAAAGTTATCAATTGGATTTTTCAATGCAGAACCAATCAATTTTGAGTCTTTATTTTTATTTATGATATCTTTTAATCCAATAGATGCAATTTCAGATGAAACTGGTTCAATAACTTCATGTCTAACTAAATGAGGAGCAATTTGTCCTAATCTTGATCTGACTGAATACAAATCATCATAAGGTAAAGTAGCACCTAAATATTCTGAAAGAGCTCTGATGATTTTCCAATCTTCACGAGCAGCACCGGGAGCATTAGTGGCAGCTCTTGTGACTTGAGTTCTACCTTCAGTATTGATATAAGTGGCGGATTTTTCTGTGTAAGCAGCACCTGGTAATATAACATCAGCAAATGAGGCACCCAAATCACCATGATGACCTTGATAAACAACAAAAGCATCTTTAGGAATATCTTTATTTTTAATTTCATCAGCACCTAATAAATAGATGAATTTTGCTTTAGTGTTATTAATTTCTGGATCAGCAACGGTAAAACCAATATCGAGTGCACCCACACGAGAAGCTTCACGATGTAATAAATTAAGACCATTCCAATCGGCGTTATTAAAGTTTTCATGTTTGTTTGCGAACTCGGATACGATTTTATAGATTGATGAAGCATCATCAGATTCAGCAACACCTGAACCAACAATTATCAATGGGTTCTTTGCTTGAGCGAACTTTTTACCAAATTCACCTTCAAGAGTGGATTTTAATGATTTGACATCATTACCAAAATGTTGTAAATCAAAGGTTGATTCAAATTCTTGACCAATATGACCGATTTCAACTGGTTGTCTTAACCAAGCTTTTCTAATTCTTGTATTAAGAACGGCAGCTTCGTGTCTTGGATTAGTACCAACTAATAAGATTTGATCAGCATCTTCAATACCATCAATAGTTGAGTTAAATACATAGTTGGATCTGATATCAACACCATGAACATCATTTAATAATTTGACATCAGTAGTGGTATTTTCTGAACCTAATTTATTGACAAGATCTTTTAAAGAAACTAAAGATTCAACATCGGTTAAAGCACCAGAAATTGCTTTTAATTCATTACCTTGAGGTTTAATTTTAGAGTAAGCAGCAGTAATGGTTGATAAAGCTTCATCCCAAGTTGAAACTTCAAATTTATCACCATTTCTGATTAAAGGTTGAGTTAAACGTTGAGTTTTTAAACCATCACAAGCAAATCTTGATTTATCAGAAATCCATTCTTCATTAATTTCATCATTCAATCTTGGGAGGACTCTCATAACTTCAATACCTCTGGCATCAACTCTGATGTTTGAACCAACGGCATCAAAAACATCAATAGTTTCAGTTCTTTTCAATTCCCAAGGTCTTGCTTTAAAAGCATAAGGTTTTGAAGTTAATGCACCAACGGGACATAAATCAATAATATTACCAGACATTTCTGAGTTAATGTTTCTTTCAATATAAGTACCAATTTGTAAATCATTACCACGACCGGTTGAACCAAGTTCAGTTGCACCAGCAACATCATTCATAAATCTTACACATCTTGTACAATGAATACAACGATTCATTGAAGTTTTAACAAGAGGACCAATGGCTTTATTTTCAACGGCTCTTTTACCCATTAATTCTTTAAATCTACCACGATCAGAACCATATCTATTAGATTGATCTTGTAAATCACATTCACCACCTTGATCACAAACAGGACAATCTAAAGGATGGTTTTCTAATAACATTTCGGTGACACCTTCTCTTGCCTTTTTGATTCTTTCAGAATCGGTATGAACAACCATACCATTTTGAACAGGAACAGCACAAGAAGCAATTAATTTTGGCATTCTTTCAACATCAACAAGACACATACGACAATTACCGGCAATGGCTAATTTATCATGATAACAATAACGAGGAATAGTAACACCTGCTTTATCAGCGGCTTGAATAATTGAAGAACCAGCCTCAATAGAGATGGTTTTACCATCAACGGTAACATTAACGTCAGCTAAAATTCTTGAAGTTTGAGAGAAACAACGACGAGTAGAAGCGTTTCGTAATATAGAAGAGACAGAAGATCTAACAGCCAACATGTTGATAATATGGTTATATGTGGGATGCTAGATGGGTGTATGTGAAGGAGGGAGTTGGAGGTAAGGGTTGTAGTAGCAGGGAATAAATATAAAAATATCAAATTCAAAATATACCAATATAAAATACCTAAAAAAAAAAAAAAAAAGAACAAAAGGTTTAGTGTATATATTTTGTGGTACTAAAATTAACTGCTATTGGATATGCTGTGAAAGTGTTGATAATTTGTTAGTGAAAATTGTTGTATTACGCAGCATTTCCAGTGCCATTAAGTAATGAGACAATATTTGATCGCTGATTCGCTGAATGTGGGTGCGTGCACGACACGACCACACATATGGAATCCGTACACCATGACACACCACAGAACACCCGTACATTTTACCTTTTTATTTTTGTTGAAAAAGAGAATACGACAATGTCGTATATCTCCGTGTCGCATAATGTTATATACAAGACAAGATATACAGAACAACTGGTCAATGTCAATGTCATGAATGATGCATTGTATCACCAAGTTCAATTGTGAAATACTTACAGCAAGGTGGCTCATTATGATTAGGATTACATATGCGATGCTTTTTTGAATCATGAATGCAGTATATGACTATACGTAGTCTCATTACTTTCACTTGATACACTTGCTATGTAGTGTTTGATGATTATCATTAACGTTTATTTGGTCTTTACTATATGATGTTGAAATTATGCTACTCAATAACTGATTCCATCATTTATCTCCTCCGCCCATTGCAAACATGATCAATAATGGAGGTACAACATACATCCAATTTTTTTGAATCCATGATCTTTCATCTTCCTCTTCTCCTTCTGCCGTAGTTTCTTCGACAATAGTAACTTCTTCCTCTTCTTCAATTTCCTTTCCTTCTTGATTGATCTTTCTCACGATCTTCTTGGTTGTCCTTGTCGTTTTTGAATTGGTATTTATAGTTTTATCTACTTTACTTTTAAGATGGGAAGGGGAAAGATTCGGAACTGGTTGCTTTTCAAAGTCAACTATCACGGTATCAACAAAAGTTTCTCCATCTTCATGTAATAATCCAGCTCCGTTGATTAATGATACATGTTCAATATCACCTTCTTTGTCTAATTGTAATTGGAATTGTTTACCTGAAAAAATGGAGTTGTCTGTTTTCAATTCAGTATACGTAAAACAATCATGATTTATCAAATCTGCTGTACCGATACAATAATCACCAGCTTCGATTTCAACGTCTCTCTTCTTATTGATGAACAATACTTTCTTAATTGTCTTGTCATAATTTAATGATCCTAACTCAATGGATTTGGAGGGTGTTGTTATGAGTTTTGCATATATGTTTATGTTCTGCAAGTCAGTGCCAATAACTGCTATCACCAAAGTGAAACTCAATACTAAGAATTTGATGATCGATAAATCTTTCATTGTGTATGATGTATTTTAATGAAATATGGGTAAAACATAAGCTTAAACCTGTCTTACTTTTATTTTATTTTTCACTGACAAAACAGAAAAAAATCATAATGCGATTATCTGAAAAAATATAATTATGTAACTTGTATAAACCAACTAGTGTTATACCGATAATCAGTTGATGCTTGGATTGAAACGTGTCTTCCTGAGTCGTAAGCAATTTGATATCAAGAATGTTAAATTTATGCGATGTCTTTCAAATACCACACCTAAATCAATAATCAACAATTTGGCGGATGTGAATGATTGTCAATCATACCTAGATTATTGTAAGCAAAAAGATATAAGCCTTATTTCCACAACTTTCAAAGGAACGTTATACGAACTAATATCAAAGCTGTTTTTAGAGCAGAACCTCAAATGTTTTAACTTAAATCGAGTTGGTGGATCATACGATGACGGGATTGATATTTTTGGTAATTGGAATTTGAATCATTTTTGGATCGATAATAACTCTACCATAATTAGTACAAGTAATAAAAAAACGTCTAAAGCATTATCAAGTTCATTATTAGGTAAATCAATTGAATTCAATGGCACAAACAAAGTGAATGACATTCAAGGTCTTACAAAATCAAATAAAAGATTAATCTCTTTACAGAATGATATAAATATACTTGTTCAGTGTAAGAATTATGACAAAAAAATCAAAGCAAACACCATTAGAGAAATATCTGGGATTTATCATTATCATGTAAAATCAAAATCTGAAATATCGACTACTTTTTTTTTCTTGACTTCTCCATATCCATTAACCAAACAAGCACAAGCACAAGTCGATTCTTCTTTTATTCCAATCATCCACTGTAAGATACTACCACTAGAATACTACGGGAACAATCTGATCACATGTGATGATATATATGACATTAAAAGTTGGAGTGGTGATAATTTAGAATCAATTTACATGAATCAAACCGCCAAAAAAATGCTCAATGGTTTAAACATGGAACTTCAATTTCAACTAATGAAAAACGTTTCCATATTTAAGTGAGATATTGTATATAATCAGTAAATATTATGTGAATATATCAAATTAACAGGTTTTACTGAGCCAATCATGGTTTTTACAAAGTTCGTAAATCTGTACCTATACACTTTTACAACATTTTACTAATCACTTTTCAGTGCCATATTAATAGCTGTAGATATCAATTGGTATATGACACAAAAAAACGTGGGGACGCTAGCTCGTTAAATGTGCTTGAGGTTGTCTGATATATTATATTATGCAATTACATAAATCATTATTGCAGCCAGATTGCCAAAAAAAAATGCGCTTATGATTTTACTTGATTTTTTTTTTAATACTTTTGAATTTTTACTATGAAAAGAGAAACGAGGAGTATACAAAAGGGACAGAGTTAGAGATCAAGAAAAAGTTAGCTAAATGAAGTCGATACAAAAAAGGAGAAATTAATTTTTTTAAAATAATAGTACATTGAAGGCATATAAGTGGACATGAGAAATGAGGAAATGGAAATTCAGGCAAATAAAGAGTGAGCTTTTTTCATAGTCTTTACTATTTATTACCACCATTCCATTTACCATCATCATTGGTATGAGTTAAATAATAATCATTACCTTTCCACAAACCATTATCATAAGTTGCTGTAGTTACTACTGGTTTACCAGTTATAACTGTTCTAATATATGTAGTTCCTGTCGTAGTAACTGTTTTGAATGTTGTACCTTCATTGGTAGTGGCAGTTGAAGTAACAGTCTTTATATTCTTAGATGTACTTTTTGGTGTCAATGTAGCAGTTGTGGTCTTTTTAACTGATGGTGTTTCATCTTTGTTTTCTGGTGAAGAATTTTCAAAGTTGACTTGTGAGGTGCTGGCTCTTATTGTTGATAAAGTAGTAGGAATCGAAGTAGATGAAGTTGTTGGATTTTGCAAAGGCGAAGTAGCGGCTGCTTCAGTTTCTAACGTTGCAGCTTCAACTGAACTAGATGTTGCTGGGCTGGATGCTGCTGAACTACTTCCAAGAATACTTTTAAGCTGCTCAGCAAAATTGTCACCGTCAGAGTCGGTGTTACCAAAAGCTGAAGAAGCATCCCACAATGAGAATCCACCAAAATTTGAGCTTGTTCTAATATCGCTATCAATATATTCGGATACAGTATCAATTGATGCATAACCGGAACCTGCAGAACTTGAAGCACCAGGTAATCCAACGTAAAGTTTAATGTCTTTATTCGGTGAAGTATTTTCGGCGTAATCTGACCAAGTATCCCAGTTGAAACTCGAACCCAACTTACAATAATTATTATAAAATTGAATAAAAGCAAAATCAATATCAACACTAGTCAATAAATCACCCACAGATTCATCGGGGTAAGGACACTGAGGAGCAGCTGAAAGATAATAGGTTTTCGAATCATCGGCATCAAAATATTTTCTTAATTTCTTACCCAATGCAACGGTACCAGTTTGATCTTTTTTTTCTAAATCAAAATCAAAACCATCAAGAATAGCATCATCGAATGGTCTTTCATCATCTGACCCACCACCAAATTTATTCCATAAAGTTGTAGCAAAAGTTTCAGCTTCGGAATCGGATGAAAACCCATATGAACCACTCGCACCACCCATTGATAAAAGAACTTTTTTACCATTTGACTGACAAGTTTGAATGTCGGTTCCGATAGTAGAGCAATGAAGTAAACCATCTGAAAAAGTGTCAGAACAATCACTTCCAAGATCAAGACTTAAATCAGGAAATGATGAAAGAAATGATAAAATAACTATATCAACTGCATCTGACTTACAGTAGGTAGCTAAACTTTCTTGGCCTCCATAAGAATCTTGACCCCAATATACTGCAACGTTGGAATTTGAAGAGGCATCAAAAGCAAAAACTTTGGCTAAATATATAGCCAAAATCAAAAGTAAGGATTGGTTAAGCATTTTGTAAGTGAGAATCTTTGAAGGAATGTATAAAGTTAGTTTTGTTAAAAGGAATGACAAATTAGTTGGAAATTATATAATTTTTGCAGTAATTCTCTAAATGTATATTGCGAAAGGAGTGACAATAGTTGGAAAAGAAGAGAAACGTTGAGCAAAGGGTATAATGGGGTATTCAAAGGAGTGGAATGGTTTAATTCCTATATTTCAATCCAGATATAAGTCGAGGGATTCTCTTGAATTTATACATTTATCAATTATAATCTATTATTATGACATATAGATCTCATGCATTGAAATTTACTTTTCAAAACCGCATCTCTACCCAATAAGCAATCCAACATGACATTATTTTTTGACTGTATGCGTCATCTAAACATCCTTGCGTATGTAGGCAGCTGGTACTTGACTACATAAAGATAATAAATTATCGAAAGTGGAAGCCCTTAAACGCCACTTTTGGTAATGAATAAACCAGCCATTCTCGCACCCCATCCTTGAAACAATACAAGTCAACACACCACACCTTAAATCTAGCTTTTAGGCTGCTGCCTACATTACAATACATTTGACGTAGTCAGGCATCTCCTCTCCAATTCACACTTTGTTTAGTTATTCGATGCAAATGCCAAAGAAGGAGTTATATTCGGCCTGTTTAAGGTGCCTGTAAAACAGGAAGGTGCGAAAAGACCTGTTTTTTTTTCAACTTTTTTTCCAACTTCAGTGAAATTAATCTGGTGATACCGCGAATCAACCAGCAACAACTGTCAACGGTTTTACACCAAATTCTTGTTGCGAAGCTGTTAAAAATGAAATTATGGTTGTGAATTATTCTTATACGTAGCATCGTATCCTTCATAACCACCGAGAAGACTCTCGCGAAGAGATTTGGGTTTTACTTACGTATGTTGAACACGTCTTACACTGAATACTTTTTACTCGACATTTCAAATAATTCTGGTACTTAATGAACATTTTCACCATTGACGACTTGTTGAGATGACATTTGATTTTCTGAGATATCGACAAGACGTGTTTGAGTGGCTCTTGTATGTTGTATAGTCACATCAGGCCTGATATACGTTCTCATACCAGCTCGAAAATAAGGAACTCGCAGATTTGTAACCGGCGCTGTTATTCAAGTCTCAATAATATTTTGTGATTTTTCCGTTGGCAGTAAACTGAACCTACTGAAGCCTTTCTGAGTCCAGCTTTTCTTGGTGACGCCTGTTTCTTTCCTAACGAATAAGAGTTCAATGAAAAAAAAAGAAGTTGCATGTGACCGTATGTCCAGCTAGGGATATCTTGTATCAGTATGAACGTACCAGTACTAAGCTGGTGAATTCATAACATACGACTACACTAAATTGATATGGTATAAAAGTGAAATTTCTATAATTGCGTCCGGCACGTAAAATCATTGGGTAGCTGATTAAAATATATTATATACAATATGTAGATGTAAGCAAAAGAAAGCCAAAAATTAAATGAGTTATTTCTAAAGTACTCTCATGGTATTGTCTCAGAGTTTCGTGTATCGTACCAGCTGCTCACTTTATAAGTCAATAACAGCTCTGATACAATCACCAGCATGCATGTCTTCAAAAGCAGTATTAATTTGGTCCAATTTATGAGTGTGAGTAACGAAATCATCAACCTTTAATTTACCAGCAGTATAATCATCGACAATTCCAGGTAATTGAGATCTACCTTTAACACCACCGAAAGCTGCACCTTTCCAAACTCTACCAGTGACTAATTGGAATGGTCTAGTAGAAATTTCTTGCCCAGAAGCGGCAACCCCAATAATAATTGAGGTACCCCAACCTTTATGACATGCTTCTAAAGCTTGTCTCATAACGTGGACATTACCAGTACAGTCAAAAGTATAATCACAACCACCATCAGTTAATTCAATTAATTTATCAACAACGGTTTGACCTTCTGGTAATTTAGATGGGTTAACGAAAGCAGTTGCACCGAATTTTTCAGCCCACTCTTTTTTGCTTTCATTGATATCAACAATAATTATTTGAGCTGCTTTTCTTTCAACAGCACCTTGAATGACTGATAAACCAACACAACCAGCACCGAAAATAGCAATGTTGTCACCTTCTTGAACATTAGCGGTGATGGTAGCAGCACCATAACCAGTAGTAATACCACAACCTAATAAACAAGTTCTAGATGGATCAGCTTTAGGATCAACGGCAACAACTGAAATGTCAGCAAGAACAGTATATTGAGAGAAAGTAGAACAACCCATGAAATGTAACAAATCCTTACCTTTAGCTTTGAATCTTGAAGTACCATCTGGCATAACACCTTTACCTTGAGTATCTCTGATTTTACCACATAAGTTAGTCTTACCAGATTTACAGAACTTACACTCTTTACATTCTGGAGTGTATAAAGCAACAACTGAATCACCAACTTTAACATTTGTAACACCTTCACCGATAGATTCGACGATACCTGCACCTTCATGTCCTAAGACAATTGGAAAAGCACCTTCTGGATCTTTACCACTTAAAGTGTAAGCATCAGTATGACAAACACCTGTATGTAAAACTTTAACACGAACTTCATGTGCTTTTGGTGGTGCAACTTCGACATCTTCGATACTTAATGGTTTGCCAGCTTCCCAAGCGACAGCAGCTTTACAGGTAATAGTCTAAATTGAGCATTGTTAGTATAACCTCCAAGGTATGAATTGTTTTACTTTTGGGAGTCAAGTGGTTATATCGAGCGTGAATTCGTTCCATCACGCATAAATATATATAGCTACCACGATCTCCACTCATAGCAATGAATTTCAAGATATATTACATACTTTGCCAACAGTTGATTCAGACATTATTGATTATTTGAAATATTCTTTAATTGATTGATATAATTCAATTGATAACACTGATTGATGATTCAAGTATTAAATTATAATTTTGAAATGTAATGCCAGACCTTGTCAATTTATACAATTCTGGAGCAATTCCACTAGTATATGAAAGCGGTAATGTTATCCCAAATATGGTAAATGAACGACCACGCAATTTATATATGTATGAGGGAAATATTTCAATCCCGCGATAATTACAAATGGCAAGACTAAAGACATGACAAGAATTACATTTCACGTTTCACACTAGACCCAATTGCCTTTGGTTAAAAGGCCAATTAGTGATCATCCTTGTCTCGTTTCACTCGCTTGGAATATTTGCGCATCGAATATACAACCTAGAATTGATGAATATTACAAATAGTATGCTTTTTCTGCGGCTGAATACCAAATTTACGGGGATTAATTATTTATAGTCTAATTTTTTTAACCGTAAACTACTCTTTTTCAAAGTTTGAACCTGCTTATCTGAAAATTGGCAAAAATGCTTAATTCACAAAAAAAGAAAAAGAATAATAAAGAACAAGCACATAAAAAAGGGTTCAAGTAAATATAGACAATAAAGTTGCTATTATTATTGACGTATTTTATAAAACATTATTTAATTATAAATCTGTGCCATAGCATGACATGTCATGTTTTCAATTATAATACAGCACCAAATCCAAATGTGATTTTTATAGATTTTATATAGTAATTTTCAAAATTATTTCTAACTCTATCTTCTTCACCAATAGGAATACCTGACCATTTCACAACCATTTTTGTTTCACCTGCTCCTTGTACTAACTGTATATCTAATTCAGCATAATGACCGGTTTTCCATTCTTCTAATCTCCATAATTGAACTATACGTTCATTGGGTATCAATTTGATTAATCTACCGGTAATCGAGCCCCCAAACAATTTGAAAGAGCTACCCTCTTTTGGAGGAAACGCTTCAATCTGTGGTGGAGATCGTGACCATGCAACAATACGTTGAGCATCTAATAATGTTATATATAATTGTTCAGCGGTTGTGTTGAACGTTGGCTCTAAATGTAAAGTTGAAGTATTATATTTTGGAACGGATGACTTTGATGAATCTGTTGTATTTGTTTTAGAATCTAAATTAGAACTAGATTTGGTAACCGGTTTGACGGTAGATTCAGCGGGCTTAGTGATTGCTGCCTTTTCGCTTGAACTTTGTTGATTTGCCTTGGTAAATTCCGAATTGACTTTTTCAGATTCTAGTTGAATATCTGAACTGTGAGTTACGATCAAATCATGGCCAAAATTTGCTAGTAAGTCTCTCAACTTTGGAATCAATAATGATTTAATAACTTTTCTCATCTTTTCTGAATTCGAATCTTCATTATAAATACTTAAATCAAATTGAATTTCTTCTGGTGTTGTATCGTATGCTAATTCAGGAACGACAATTGAACCATTAAATTCTCCCTCATTTTCCTTTGCACTTAATGAAAATCCAGTAAAACTTAAAGTAAGTTTCAAATCAAAAATCGAAATCACTTTACCTTTACGCTGACAAACTTCAACATCACCTTCGATAGAAGAAACTGAAGAGACTTCCACAGATTTATCATCTTCAGTAAGTACGCTTAATGCGATAAGTTTTTCATCGAAATATTTTCTCGTCCAATCAATACAGTTTTTATCGACCCAATGCCAATTATTAGGATTATTAACAACCATTTCGTCTTATGTTCTTAGTTTGAAATTATTGCCTGAGTATATATCTGATAAATCAAGTATTGTGTTGCTTGGTGTATATATATGGAATTATTTGAGAAGAAAAATTGAGCTAGGTGTGGAAAAATCTAGAAGCTCGCAGTTGTTGCCAAATCTACTATTTGCACGTAATCATTTTGCACAACCATTTATCAAGACTGGCTATCGAATACAGCATCCTTGAAATATTTATGTTCTTCGCCCTATCTCTTCATTTACATAATTATTCAAGAAGAAAAGACGAGTTTTCGTGCCAGTAAATATATCTACATCAAATAACCATTCTTAGTATATAGCGTGAAATTATTTATGTTATATCATTAAATTAAGTTTTATGTATTAAGCATCAACTTCCATTGCATCACCTGCAGTACTAAGAGGTATCACAGTTTCTTCGACATCCAATAGATCACGAATACTTTCTTTTAACACAGCAGTTGTACCTCTTGCGAATTTATATGATCTTGCTTTTTCACTTCTAACATTTGGAGTTAAGTAATTTCTATATAATTCAGCATCTTTACCTATTTCCATAACACAAAGATCGACATTTGAACCAGAACCTAAATCGTTCCAGATACCTGCCTCAATTGCACTTGCACATAATTTTTTAGCTTCTTCCTTTGATAAATCAGGTTTCCAGTGTGTTTCTAAAACTGCCATGGCAGCCAATGAACCTGAACCTAATGATTGATAAGATCCTATATCAGTTGATCCGTGAGCTTGAACTGACATTAAATGAGCCCCAGTCGGATCAGATCCTGCCACAATAAGATATGCACCTAAATGACCTTGATATTTGAATAAATGTTGTTTTAATAAAGTTAAAGCAGTGATAACCCTTGGTTGTCTATTTTGATATAATGAATGTAATTCCAAATTTGAGGCGATTAATTGGGTAACCATTTCAGTATCAGCAGCTGTACCGGCACCAGCACACCAAATTTTTGGTGCTAATCTATGCAATTTTTCACAATTCTTATCGGCAACAATTGGACCCGCGGTGGCTCTGGTATCAGCAGCTATCACAACACCATCTTTAAACTTACATCCCACAATTGTAGTACCTGTTGATGTTGCAGTTGGGGCACCGTGACCTTTGGTAGTCAAATAGTTATTTCTTTGATAATTATCAAAACTCAATCCTGCCATTGCGCTGTGTTCTATGTGTGTATGATTGTTGTGTGATTGTGATTTTAGACCAATGACGAGCAGAAGTCAATTAGTATAAGGTTATTGAATATTGTTAATATATCGTTATTTGATGATGATACCAAACTTTTAAAACTTGTAGAAGATTGATTACCTTCAGTTTTATGTATATTTTGCCTTCCAGTTTAAAGCACTGAACCAACCACACGACCAAATCTCTAAAATCAGTTCGCGAGTTCTGCATACAAATCTGGTCTGAAATGTTTGAAAAACAAATCATAACAATATTCAGTTACACGCTAACTATCTTTGATTTAAATGTCAGTTCTGATTTCAATTCCCACTACTAGCATTCATTATTAAATATATAGCTACATGCAAGCAACTGTCAAGGGAAAATGATAGATAGGTATAGCTACATGACTCCAGCGAGGGTGAAGGTCTTGGTGGTGCCTGTCAATGGGTGTTCGCAACTCAATTTCAAGAGATACTTATCAATAATACGATCTACGTCCGAAATAAGATTACTCGATGTAACTCCAATGCCAGAATGTCATAATTTCAATCCTCAGACCTTTCCGAAAGGAAGAGTCATGTATGAGTTTGGCTCTTCATATCCCGAAGAGGAATCCATTTTCTTACATGACTTTGAACCATTTAGAAAAACATTCATCGTCATAGGTGTAGGTGAGTATAAATCTGGCCTGACGATTGAAGATTCTGATGAAGTTATAAATGTCTTGAAAAAAGAATACCCCAGCTCAATAGTTCATAATACAATTGCTTTCGATACCCCAGATGAAAGAATAAGAAAACTAAATCCACCCAGTGATCATGATTTCAAACAAGTATTTTATCACGATGGTTCAGTTAACAATAATATAACTGCGATAGAGACTCTTATGTGCGATATTACTAGAAATTTCTTATTTGCTTTGGACAAATACTTTTCTTCGTATCTCAACATTACATTAAGATCGCCTGTATCAATAACTGATAGCCATATATTAACAAGAACCATCAACCAAGCACAAAAACGATTGAGCTCAGGATCATCTTCATTTAAAGTATCCTTCGCCAGTACTCCTTCCAATTCGAACCTTAATACAGCAGACGTCAAATCAAAATCACAGCAAAAACATAGTGGCAGGCAATCGAAGGTGAAGGGAAGTTGTTACTTATTGGCTGGTAAAGCCTCAGATGCATTACAATATTTTCTCGAAGCCATTGTTAATCTCAAGAAATGCGATGACTACTTGTGGCTAGGAAGTGCACTAGAAGGTCTCGGAGTAGCAGTTATTATGCTACAATCCTTGAATATAACTTATCAATTGAACAATCCTACGTTACTATCTTTACTACAGATAAATAAAGGTAAATTACAATCATATAGACCAGAATCATTAACATCACCAAGAAGAATATCAATTGACTCCAAAACAAGCAGAAATTCAAATCCTGTCTTGTCTCCTAGAAATTCAAGTGGTAGTAGTATAAGTCTTAATCTATCACAACTAGCAAACTCATCAAGTTCTGATCTTGCATCTTTATCAATTCCCGATTTGATCAAAGTTGTATCTCATAAAGTTTTACAACTATACCATTTGAGTACGAATGATTATGAAAATACTGTTCCCGATATCGTGTATATAGAATCGTTATTAAGGATCATCAAATTCATGGTTTGTGTTCATTTGGGAGGTCAAGAGTCTGATGAAACTTTATTAGGAACCATGCTTAAATCGAATATAGTTTCAAAACAAAGTAAAGGTGACAGTACCTACTTTAGCAAGAATGATATTTTAAGACAAGTTGATAAAGTATTTTTATTACCATTGGTTGACATGGAATTTTTCGACCAATGTAGAATTTACTGTGCTTTAGCAACAGTTTATACCGATCTTGGACTTGAAAGAAAAAGAGCATTTATACTTCGAATCTTGGTAGTGGCTTTATTACCAAAGTTTGAGTCTGAATTGACTGAATCAAAATTGTCGGATTTAACCTCTCTTGGTTCTGTACGAGAAATTTTTGATGAACTATTTGTCATATATGGTATTAATAATGAAACGGAAAGTTTTGCAGCAGATGCATCGCAACAATCAAGTGTTTGGATCTCATTACAATTACAGCTCCTTAAATTATGCGTGAGAATTCTTGACGCCATAAAAGATTATTCATATTCAATCAAGCTTTGTACATTGTTACTCACCCGTTATACTCATTGTTTAGGAAGCGATGATCAATTTGCCCTAAAAGAACAAATCGAATCTTTAATTTGCTTGTCCGATAGAAACATGTTGAATCTCGAAGCTCCTTATTGGGATCCTTTTCTAGTGAGAAGAGTCAAATATGTTAATAATAAATCCAAAGACGGTCTTGTCCCATTTCCGGAGTATGAAAAGAATTCTAATAATGTTGGATTGGTTGATTCATCATCTAAAAATGGACTGAGTTCCACCGCAAACAATGGCAACTTAATTTTCAATCCATTCGATAAAGAAAAACCGACTCTGACAGGAATTAATAAGGACAGGCTATTGATAAAAGATGACGTGTATCAATTGAAAGTCACTTTACAAAATCCTTTTGATTTTGAAATTGAAGTCAATGATATTTCTATCGTTACAGATGGAGGAGTATCTGTTCAAACATTGAAGCATCTTGTTAGACCGGCGTCAGGTGGTAATTCTTCTATCTATGCACTCAACAATCAGAATAATTCACTGAGGCCGGCATTGAATTCAAAGGTGAGAACGATTTCGAGTATAAAGAAGCCAGCATCTAACTCCATAAGCAATCAAAATCAAGCAACGAATAGTAATCTAATAGTAGTAAACCCTAGATCATTACAACAATTTTTGGTTTCATTCAAACCCACAAGTGCTGGTGATTTGAATATTGTTGGATTTGATATTGTTGTGGGTAATTGTTCCTGTCAATACTTCCAAATCATTGATAAAGAAATATTTGACGACAATTTAAAGATAAAGATAATCGGAAAACCTGATGAAAATCACAAAACTCATGGACTCTTAGACAAAATCGTGGGTAACTTATCCGATAATAATATAGAAGGAAGGGTTACCACGAAAATATTACCTTTGACGGTTGTACCCCCTCAGCCAACACTTTCACTTACGGATATCCTGATAAACAATGGGTGGTTAATGTTATTGGAAGGTGAGAAATATGAATTTTCAATCCGTTTGACCAATCATTCTGATGAACCGATAAATTACCTTTCATTCTCCTTTTGGGACTCAACTATTGAACCACTTAGTACTAAATTGAATTCAAACACTCTAAGTGGTGGGCCGATTATTCCGGCGAACGAAGTGTATGAAATTGAATGGTTTTTACTTAAGTTTAAACCTTTTAAGATTTTGAATAAAGAAGAAATCAGCTCCAAATACAAAATCATTCAACCTAATAGTGATTTAAAAATTGACTATGAGATCACAGGTAAAAGAGGTATGAAAGAACTGAAAATCATCCTTGATTATTCAAACAAGATAGTGAGTGATGTACCAAAAAGTTTTGTGAAGAATGTTAACGTGCCACTAAACTTGAGTATAATGCCATCATTGGAAATAGTCGGTTGCGATATGATACTACTTCTATCCTCATCTACACAAGCATTCAAAGAAACTGAGTTGGTTAAAAATAACTCAAATTTGGTTCATCGAAACCTTCAGAAAATATTACATTTCATTTCAACTGTAATCGATTCTAAAACCGAAAACATATCTGACTATTGTCTTTTAATAATTGATTTAAAAAATTCCTGGAATGAAAAATTCTTGAGTAAAATATCTTACAAAATAGATAAAACCACTAAGTTTGAAGTTGAAGAAATAATTGATCCAATGAAAACAGTCAGGTTCTTACTACCAGTGAAAAGAATATCTGATCAGGATATTGATTTTACCAAACCCATTCCATCTTTACGTAATAAACAATTTGTTAAAAATTATTTTATTAGTGAAGATGACGAAATGAAAGTAAGGCAAAACTTTTGGTTAAGATACGTTTTATTAGAAAGTCTATCCGGTAGTTGGAATACAATTGATCAAGGTAGTAACACGAGACATGGAAGTATCGAAATGAGAAATATCAGATTGAGCAATAAAATGGCCAACATTTTGGTATATAATAAAATTCAGTTACACAATGAATTAATAAAGAATGATGATCCTCATGAATCAATCAAAAAATCAGGACTGCAATTCTTATTGGAGGTTGAAGAATTTTATACATTGAAAACTATAATTACGAATCATTCACAGTCCCCAATTAACGGTATATTAAGACACGTTCCTTATCCATTGGCCACATCCATAATATCATCCAGTAATACCAACACTCATATTGTCAAATCACAGGTCTCGATAGATAGAAAAATACTTATCAATGGATTATTACAAAACTCATTAAGTGATAAACCAATCCAACCAAATGATTCTGTTGAAATCGAGTTATGTTTCGTTATATTAGAAAAGGGACAATATGAATGGGGGGCAGTACTAGATGTGCTCAACGATGAAAACACAAAAGTTGTCGGTAGAGAACCGATTTATATATCAGCATCATAAATAATTAAATCATATAGCATTTTAGTTTTTGTATATATATATTTTATGTAACAAAACAAAAAAGAGAAATGTAGAATGAAAACCATTCAATCGAAGTCTTACGAGAAACAAACTCAATAAATAAAACGTAGTATTGATACTATAACATATATGTACAAGGGAGATTTTTTAATCTTGGTTACGATTTCAAATTACTTTTAACGAGGACCTAATTTGAATGGTAATTGTTGAGCACCTTCATCCTCTAGTTTTTTAACGTATCTTGCTCTTAATAAATCATTGTATCTCTTCTCTTGAAAATATTCAAACCAACTTGCCACACACTTATTTTTAAAATCGGTTCTCAATTCACCACAATTTTTTTCAACATTTGATTGTTCTTTTTTATCTAATGAATTATCAATATTATTATCGGTTAAACATTGGAAAAATTGATCTCTTGAACCCCAACATTCCAAACGTTTTGATTTGTTTGGGGGTGACTTTGGTATATCTTCACTTTTTGTGAATATTCCCATTTTCTTTTTGGTGATAATTATTTGATAATTTTGATATAATGTGGGTTTCCGATTAAATCAAGATGTCTATTTTTCTACTTTGCCATTATCATTAAATTAAAAATGAAGGTCACATGACATGTATTCCGACCATGAGTATGAAAAATCCGAAAATGTTATGTGGTAAAAGTGCGCCAGAATGCCTTTCAGATGAAGAGCATCAAGTCAAAATTTAGCCGCTACTATTGTAAGAAATTTAACTGAGAAAATATTTAAATGAATTTTCATTATTTGTTGGAAATTGACTCAAAGGTTTATATAAATACAAGAAGAGTATCTAGTAAGTGTACCTAAGTGTATAAGAGAATACATCAATTGATTATTTAATAATACCTTGTATAAAAAATGCCAAATACTGTTGTACCCTTTGACGTTCAAGAAGATATTCATGATATCGAACATCCAATTTTCAAGATCAAATTCAGATCAAACTCAATAGTTAGCGATTCTAGCAGTCATCATGAAGATCGTTTACCTTTGGTTAAAGTTTTAGGTACCGGGGGTACCATTGCATCTAAAGGATCAACATCATATCAAACTGCTGGATATAAAGTTGATTTAACAATTGAAGATTTAATTAAATCAATACCTGATTTATCAACGACATGTGAATTACAATTTGAACAAGTTTTCAATCTTGATTCAAAAGAAATAGGTACAGAGGAATTAACTATTTTGAGAAATAAAATCATAGAGGATTTACCACATTGTGATGGAATTGTTATAACTCATGGAACTGATACATGTGAAGAAACTGCATTTTTCTTGGAATCCACTATTAAAACCGATAAGCCACTTGTCTTGTGTGGGAGTATGAGACCATCAAGTAGTATATCATCAGATGGTGAAATGAATTTATATCAAGCATGTGTTGTTGCAGCTAATAAACAAAGTAGACAAAGAGGAGTACTTGTGACCCTAAATGATAAAATTGGTTCTGGTTATTATATTACCAAATCGGATGCAAATTCATTAGATACTTTCAAATCATTGGGACAAGGATATTTAGGAAATTTTGTAAATAATGAAGTTCACTATTATTTCCCACCAAGTTCACCAACTGGATTAAAAAAATTTAATCTTGATTCAAATATAACAGAATTATCAAAAGTACTTATCTTTTATGCTCATCAAGGATTTGATAATTCATTAATTGAGTTATTAGTTAATCATTCAAATCCAGCGGGGATTGTTTTTGCAACAATGGGTGCTGGTTCATTATCACAATCAACTAATGAATGTATCGCTAAAATATCAACTCAATTTAAAATTCCAATAATTTATTCAAAAAGAGCAATGGATGGTTCGGTTACAAAAGGTTCATTACCTTCATTAGAAAATAATGAATATTTAATTGCTGGTGGATGTTTAAATCCACAAAAGGCAAGAATTTTATTACAATTATGTTTAAACGATAAATTAAAGATAAATGAAATTAGAAAAGTTTTCGATGGTGTATATGGTGGATAAATTTGTATATAAATCACAAACGTTGTATAATATCAATACATTTATTGAAAAAGAGAATGAATGAATTATTTGTAGTGAAGTATACATTAAGATACTCTAAACAAAAATCCTGCTGATTACCGAAAATTTCTAATATTAAAATCACTGTAAGATGTTTGAGTTTCAAAAGTATGACATATTAAAATCTGCAATTTCTAGAATTTAAAATTTTACATTGTGTAATAACTAAACAAGAGACTTATGAAGGACCTTAATGAAAAAAAAAATAGAACGAGTATGATAATAAAAATTAAATGAAATAATATAAAGAGGAGAACTTAAATGATGATAATAAATTGATTAATGATAATAAAATTATAAAGTGATTAGAAATAATGAATGAATGAAGGAATACAAAAGAAAAAAAAAATCAAACAGATAAAAATAATGAAGTTATTGGAAAAAAATAGATAAAATAATAATTATAATAATAAAGATTATTTATAAGCAGCATCAACTTTATCTTGACAAGAAGCTAAAATTTTCTTTCTTTGCAATTTTTGAGCAGAAGTAACAAATCCATTTTGAGGAGTCCATTCATCATCTAAAATAACAGCCGATTGAATTAATTCAATACCTTTTAAACCTTGAGATTTACCAGTTTGAATTAAAGATTTATTAACAGCTTTAATAACTTTAGCATCATCACATAAATAAGATAAATCTTTTGTTTTCAATTCCAGATCAGAATAAATTTTTTCTTCAACAAGGAAAGATTTAAAATGTGATTCATTTGGTAAAATAATAGCAATTGGTTTAACTTTTGATTGATCAGCATAACAACAAATATTTAAAACAATTGGATTTGATCTATAAACTGATTCTAATTTTTCCAAGGCAATATATTCCCCATTTAAAGTTTTAACCAAATTTTTCTTACGATCAATAATTGCTAAAGCACCATTTGAAGTCCATTCACCAATATCACCAGTTTGAAACCAACCATCTTCAGTAAAAGCTTCTTTGGTTTCTTTTTCATTTTTATAATATTCTTTTGTAATACATTTACCCTTTAATAAAACTTCACCTTGATTATTTTTAGCAAAATAACCAGCATCAGAAACATCAACTAATTTAGCAGTAATTGCACCGGTTAAAGTACCAGCAACACCATATTCAAAATGTTGATGTTCTAAAATAGTTGTATTAGCACAAGTTTCAGTTAAACCATAACCAATTAACATTGGAGCAATTAAAGTAGTTATAAAAACTTGAGCATCTTTTGAAAGAGGAGAACCACCATTTAATACAACTCTTAATTCACCACCGGTAGCAGCTTTGACTTTTTTGAAAATTATATCAAAAACAGAAGCACCAGGAATACTATAATTTGATAAAGTTGATTTTGCTTTAAAAGCAGTCCAAAAAATTTTTTGAATTAAAGGAGACATTTGTTTAACTTTTCCTAAAACACCTTTACGAACGGATTCCCAAACAGCAGCAACACCAACCATAATAGTTGGTTTAAATTCAGCTAAATCAGATTGACAATTTCTACAAGAAGCATCGGTTAAAGTTTTAACATTAGCATAACCAAGACAACCACCCCACCAAATAGCAGCCAATTCAAAAGCTAATTCAAAAATATGAGCCAATGGTAAGAATGCAATAATACGATCATTTGGAGAAACCAAATCACGACCAGCATTGGTTGAAATACCACCAACGGCGGCAATAACATTTTCATGACTAATAACAACCCCCTTTGGATCACCAGTTGAACCAGAAGTATACATAATACAAGCTAAATCTTCAGGATTAATATTTGATGGAGGTTGAACATTTGAAGATTCACCTAATTTTAAAACTTCATCATAAGAAATAAATTTAACATCGGGTCTAATTTCCAAAATTTGATCAACGGCTGATTTAGCATTTGAATAAAATGAACCATTCATACGTTTGTCATTTGGATCAATTGCTTCGGAATGAATGATATATTTGATTGAGGTTGCTTTTTTCAAAGGATTAATTAATTGAGATAATAAAGCATTTTCGGTGAAAATAGCATCGGATTCAGTTTGTACTAATGAATGAGTTAAACCAGATTCACCTAAAGTATCATAAGCAGTAACAACCGGAATTGATTGAGTTTGAGCGGCGAAAAAAGTTTGTAACCATTTTTGAGTTGTTGAAGAGAAAATATGTAATTTTGAAGATTGATTTGGAGTTAAACCTAATTCAACTAAACCTTTACCATAATTTTGAACCAAAGATAATAATTTTGGATAAGTTATAAATTTATAAGGAGAATTTTCGAAAAAAACCCATTCTTTATCAACTTGTTGTTCTTTACCATCAATAACTTTAGTAACTTGTTTAACTTCAACGTGAGTATCGATTAATTCTCTCCAACCCATGGCTTTACGATCACCATTTCTTTTAACACATTCTTCTAGGAATTCTGGAATGGTGGTTGCTTTTGAATCAAGAGGTCTTTCAAGTGCACCATCTTTTTGAGAAGTTTTTCTTCTTGGAGCAGTTTCACCTGGTTTTGCTTCACCAACTTTGACAGTAAGAGGAGCCATTATGAATTTAAAGGATGTAATATAGTATTAAATGTAGATGAGGAAGTTTAAGTGTAAGTTGTGATACGTATGCTTGCTTTCGGAGAAGATTACCAATGAAATTTATACAAATATGGGTAAAACAGACTCGGGGAGAGAGGGAAAAAGGGAGATAAATAAGGTTAGGATAACAAGATGATCTAATAAAATAAAGCAATTGCAATTGAAATTGGAGATCGAAATTGAATATACTTGAAGAAGAGGAATAAGTGATTAAAGGGAGAGAGGAAGAGGAGGGAAATCGGTAGAATATAAATGGAAGCGAACAAACAATAAAAGACAAAAACCCGAATGAGGGCAATCAGATGGAAAAAACAGTGATACTTTTTTTCTTTTGGTTCTCACTGATTCTGCTCTGCTTAATGTGATTGTTCTATGCTAAGCTCAGCCATACCATGACCATAACCACAACTCTGATGGCCATTGACTACATACGGACCGAGCATATGGTAGTGGGTGTGTGTTACATGCTGTAGAAGACACGCAATAGAAGTAGTAGAGTAGAATCAGCAGCGAATAAGCAGAATCAGCAGAATCAGCAGAATAAGCCTATGCTCGTTTGGAGATAGAACAGTCTTGCACATGAAGATGATGACAGAGATAGTGTGAGATGTCCATAACATGCCAATTAACAATCGCGCATGGAAGAGATAAGACTACCTGTTCACACTGATCCTCTGTTCCTGTGCTCGCTGTGTTGCACTTCATGTGAATTGTCTGGTTACGCTGGTTTGTTGGGCCTGTTTCAGGCTGAACTTGTTGGGTTTTTTTACTTTCTCCACTAAATTTGTGTCAATTTTCGCTGGTGGACGGGCTGCTTATGTAATGTGCTACTTTTTTGCTTTTTGCATCTATAACGATATCTCTTAATCTATGTACACACTTCGATATACACTTCTGATAGATATACACTTCTGATAGATATACACTTCTGATAGATATACACTTCTGATAGATATACACTTCTGATAGATATACACTTCTGATAGATATGCACTCTTATCACATTTAGGTTAAAACATTTTTTGTATATTTATACTAGAGGTGAATATATATTGAGGCAATTCCTGAGAAGTGACACTAGGCTATTTATTTCATGATATACTAAAGAAGTCTCTCTTCAAATCTCAATTCATTATTAACAGGTAATCCAACTAACAATCTTAATAAATTTTCAATGGCTAATCTTTGTTTATTTAATCCATTAATAACTTTATAACCCGGCTTACTTAATGGTGCTTTTAACCAATAACTTAATAAGGTTAATACTGCATAGAAATCTTCATATTTATCAGCACCTTCTTTCTTATAACTAACTCTTGATAAAAATTCAGTCATAACCACCAAATCAATAATCAATGGTGTTGCTAATAATGAATCTTCACAAACATTATGAATACTTATTTTATTATGTCCTCCCAACATTAATTCACTGTAATATTCATCCATGGCAACTTTTGAATCCCCAACTGCTGGTAAATATTTTATAACAATACAATGATCAATTTTTTTTCCCTTTTCTTCATTATATAAGATTTCATTACTTTCGATTATATCGTCAACAACACTACTTTTACTAATTTCCTTTGATCTGAATTGTTTTGGTGATGATAAATTATATCCATCATTATTACCTAAATGATTATATGATGCAATTGAAACTGGTCTAATACCTGCATCAACTAAAAATTGTGCTAATACTGATTTAATCTTAGTTTGACCACTCTTAAAATCATCACCTCCAATAAAACTACCATATTTTTCTGCTAATTCAATTACACCAGGTACAAATGTATTTTGTGGTGATCCATTAATATATGGTATATTATCTAAAATACATGCAACTGCAAATATAGTTGATGGTGATATTTCTTGATGATTTGATTTAATTGATTCAATTAAATTTTCTTTTGTATCATTAACTCCATCAATTAAATCAGCATATCTTTCAGTATTTGCTGTCCATAATACAATAACTTTATCTAAACCATTATCTTTTTTAAAATTAGCAATATCTTTTCTAATATTTTCAACATCTTGCCATTTTTGTTCAGTATTTACTTCACCATTTGATGTAACATTTGATACATTATCTGCTCTTTCCTTTTGATTAAGAGCAATAAAATCAGGATAATAAACAGATTTCAATGGTGTGATTTTTTCTAAATATGGATATAATTTTTGTTGTAATGAAACATCTAATACTTGAGCTCTTTTCATAGCTTTATCCATTGGTAATTTAGAAATATCCCAACCTCCAACAACTAAATCATTGGGGTTAACAAATGGTAATAATGAATTGAAAGGTGCATAAACATCATTCCCTTTATCATCAACTCCTAATTTAATGGTTGATGATTGTGTAACTGATCCATAATAATTTGGTTTAACTTCACCTTCTTTAGTTTCAAATGAAATATTATGTTTATTAGCTAATACTGATCCTAATAATGTTGTACCATTATTACCACCTAATCCAACTAATAATAAACCAGTTTTTTTAACTGATAAATCAACTTTGAATTCATAATCGGTTGATGTTGGTGTTACATCAAATGTTCCAACTTCTGATTTTTTAACAATTGAATTTTCATAAGTAAATTTAGTAAATAAACTGTTATCTTTTTTAATTGATTTGGTTGAATTAAATTGAATATTTGACATTTTTAAGACTTAGAATGTATATATATATGTGTATGTTTGATTGATTGATTAATAATACTATATAATTGTTAAATAAAATAAAATTCAATTTAACATGAGTTTACAGCGTCTATTTATACAAATTTTTTTCTGAAAATGTTATAGGTATCATTTTCATGGGATACATAGAGATTCACCTACTTTCATTTGTGTAATTTAAAAATTTCGGCGGCAACTTCTTACTTACAATTAAATTTATCCATTCTCCACGCCCCCCACTGCCCATTTCCCTAGCAATTTTTTATTTTTACACTTTTACAATTTTATTTTTTATTATTTTTAATTCTTGTTATGTAAAAAATTGTTATACCCGCCGAAATTTCGGCGAAATTTGCATGTGCGACAACACAAAAAATAGGAGGTGGAATCAAAATTACATATCACTGCATTTACACATTTACACGGTATTGTTATATTTTAGTATATGTGACGACACTGTGGGCTAGATATAAATTAAGATAGTAAAACAATAACAAATAATTCACCTATATCATTTTTATTTAATCCATTTTGGGTAATTGAACTATTATTTTTTTTATTTTTGTTAATTCTATAACCTTCCAAACAATGTTGTATACTATTTTCTGAATTGACAAATTAATCTATTCAATTTCATTGGACGATTCTTGCTTAGTTTTATTTCGAATATGCAACTGTTGAATTCCAAAACAGTAAAACCTCTCTTAACCAATTACGAAAAATGAAGAATGATGTATCATGATTGAGAATTATCATAATTGAACATGCACATTAATATAAGTGTACGTTTCTTCTTCACAATTACATGTAATTCAAACAATTTTCTAATAAAGTATATGAATTATTGGAAAACATTTGATTGTGTTGTCCTCGTAATATATAACAGATATGAACAAATCTCATTTCATTATAATAATTTGATCTACAGGTTAAATTTTGGCTTCCTTTCTATTAACTATAGTATCCCCCTATTTAAGTCTCAGCCAAGGTTATAAAATTTACTCTCTCAATTTAGAGTTTTACTACTGTTTTTTTTTGATAAAAATCACTGAAAATCCCCGTTTAATATATATTGCTACAATATCAGGATTATGTGCAGGATTCGAATAGCTTGTTTTCCATAATTTGATAAATCAAAGTTGTGTATCTCCAAGAGAAGTTTCGTAATGTTCAGTTCGAAGAAATTTGGTTTTTTGGCGAGATATACTATGCAATAAAAACGCTTTTACTTTACAAAATACCTAAGGAGATGGGTATATCGGTAGATGTAGTGAGACTAATAGTAGATAATCGTTGACATTACTCAATGGATAATGTAAACTACATACAAGAGTTTCGTTGAAAGTAACTACCTCAGTTGAATCAGTGAAAACCATGGTTTGAAATTAGATTAAACATTCGGGTGTTCTTGCCTCTCGAATGTTTAACGAAACATTTGTTTTTACTCAATTTAGATATGGACAATTTTGTTAACAATGATGATTGATTTGTTTTCCTAGCAGATTCGAAACCACCTTAATTTGGAAAAAACGATGTTACTTACTCAATAAATATATTATGAAGCTTATATTTTCTTCTGGTATACAATACGGGATACCATCATAAAGAACTTTCAAGTTTATCATTTTGTATTAATTTCGCATCTTTTATCAAAATTTGAAAGATAACCGAAAACTTTTTTAAAAATATAGTTTAAAGCTCAGACAATGTTGCATAATTGACAAATTTTGTACTTTCTATGAACCAGTCTTCATTTATATAAACAAGGAAGCATAAACAAAGTTTGAACTTTTGTATTAGGAACGTACGGATCTAAGATATTTTAGGAGGTGTTAAAAGTCAAAACAATGGAATTTTTTCCTAGTGAACGATATGCAGATGTGCATATTCAAACTATATTCAATATGCATCGATAATCAATAAGTAAGAGTGTCTTTGATTGTGACAGAATAAGCTGTATGTATGAATTAGAGATGTGATTATAAGTGACATACACTAACCATACACCGTCATTTATCACTACTTCAATGTCTATTTGCATCTACTTTCAATCAATCCTTGAAAAATAAGATTTTAGGCTTCATTAATGAGATGTTTCCCGATACCAATGATTTCAACTATATAATATGCTCCTCATCAACCTTGAATGATAATACCGCTATATTGAAGTTCACAAATTCATGGCAGTCTTTGATAAGGCCATACAAACAAACTTTTCACAAGACATTAATTTATGATAAACTATTAAGACTTTCAGTTGTAAACATAGCCAATTTAATCGAAAAGAAGACAACAACGATCTTAAAGAAGTTCAAGATTAATGTATTGGGAGCATTGAAACTTGAGAAGGATTTATCTTTCATTATAAATGAAGTTTGTGAAGATATCTGTTACCGGTAACATTATTGGATGGAGCGTACGAGCTGCTGTAAAGTAGTTGTATATATTTTCACCAAAGAAATTACATCAAATCAAGAGAAAAGCCTATATACAGTCAAGCTCTTTTAGAAAGCCTTAGGATTTGGGGGGTAGAGAGAGGAAATCTCGAGTCACGATATGACCTATGATAATCATAATAATGGGAGAGTACTTTATACATATACATGTCACCTTCTACTTTTCCAATTAATACACTAAACCAATAATCATTGACTGGGTATGCTCAATTGACCAATTGATCATATATATGAATGACCATCAATTGAATAATTTCATTTGATTGACTATATAAATGAGCATCAGCTAGATGCTTTCACTCGACTATATTTACATATGATCATCAATTGGATACTTTCCTTTGATTATTCATATTGTAGTTGAGACCATAAAATATTGATAACTTTCGCAACAAAAATTCAATGGCTCCACCCGTACATACATACCCATTACCTATTACAGATTGCATGATAGATCTGGCAATATTATAGCATATTCTATACAAGAGTAAACGAGATGTGATGCAGTTGCAATAGGTCAATTGTGAAAGTGGACGAGTTTCCAATCAATCTATGGTAACCAGAAAATGCTAGGTTATCATGGAGAGAGTGGAGTGGACAAAAGATAACCATTTTCTGTAAGCGAGAAATGCTATGGACGTTACTGGTTATTGATAACCAATACTCCTTCAACCAACTTGACTAAAGATAAACCATACCTTCAATAAACTCTATAAATGAGCATCAACAGTAGCACACACCCTAGCTCCCATCCATTCCTGTCCAGTAGAGTAACATATTCCACGGTGGCTAGTATGGGTAGTAGTGGTAGTATGTAAATACCCTTGTCGGAGCCGGAGTGCACTCACCTCGGAATTCTCACAATCTCCCTATTTGTGTATTCGCGCTCTGTGATTGGCCAGTACACCCCCCACTACTAGTGTCTCACTGCGAAAATTACACTATTTTGTCCCTTATATCAACTATCACTTATAATAATTTACTAATATTGGGAAAGTATGGGATTTTTTCATACATTTACGCTAACAAAAAAAAAAAAACAATAAAAATCACTAACAAAATAACAAAAAAAAAAAAATTAAAAAAAACTACATAGAAAACCTGGATCCGATCCTTAAAATTTTCCATATATCTATATTTTTCTTTTTCCCCTTTCTTCCTTTTCTCCAGTATATATAGATTAAAAGATAAAATAAATAAAAATAATAAATAATATGTTTAAACAATTACAAAGAAAAGCATTTATTGCTCCAAGATTATCAAGAAGTTACATCGCTGGTCAATTTACCGGTCAAAAAAAAGCTAATGGTAAATATACTGTTACTTTAATTGAAGGTGATGGTATTGGTACTGAAATTTCTCAAGCTGTTAAAGATATTTATAATGCTGCCGATATTCCAATTGAATGGGAACCAGTTGATGTTACTCCTTTATTAATTGATGGTAAAACAACTTTACCTCAACCAGCTGTTGATTCAGTTAATAAAAATTTAGTTGCATTAAAAGGTCCATTAGCAACACCAGTTGGTAAAGGTCATACTTCAATGAATTTAACATTAAGAAGAACTTTCAATTTATTTGCTAATGTTAGACCTTGTCAATCAATTGTTGGTTATGATACTCCTTATGAAAATGTTGATACCGTTTTAATTAGAGAAAATACTGAAGGTGAATATTCAGGTATTGAACATACCATTGTTCCAGGTGTTGTTCAATCAATTAAATTAATTACTCGTCCAGCTTCTGAAAAAGTTATAAGATATGGTTTTGAATATGCCAAATCAATTGGTAGACCTCATATTCTTGTTGTTCATAAAGCTTCAATTATGAAATTATCTGATGGTTTATTCGTTCAAACTGCTAAAGAAATTGGTAAAGAATATCCAGATATTAAATTAGATTTTGAATTATTAGATAATACTTCATTAAAATTAACTTCTGATCCAAATGATTATAAAGATGTTGTTATGGTTATGCCAAATTTATATGGTGATATTATGTCTGATTTATCATCTGGTTTAATTGGTGGTTTAGGTTTAACTCCATCAGGTAATATGGGTAATAAAGTTTCTATTTTCGAAGCTGTTCATGGTTCTGCTCCAGATATTGCCGGTAAAGGTTTAGCTAATCCAACTGCTTTATTATTATCATCAGTTATGATGTTGAGACACATGAACTTAAATGAAGATGCTGACAGAATTGATAAAGCTGTCAAGAAAACTATTGCATCTGGTTCAGAAAACAGAACCGGTGACTTAAAAGGTTCTGCTACTACTAAACATTTTACTGAACAAGTTATTGCTAATTTATAAATTGATTGAAAAATTAAAAAGTACATCATTCCTCTTTTTATCCTTTCACCACAATCTTAAATTAAATTAAATTAAATTAAAGTATTCAATTTATGAATAAAAAAAAAATGAATCATATATATATTCAATCTATAAATCTTATTTTTTTTCCATTTAAATTTATTAAATAAATTAAACAAAATATTATAAATTATAATTTTTACATGTAGGGATAGAGAGTGATACTTTCAATTAATGAATGATTTCATTTAATGTTTATTCATATACAAAGCGTCGATTTGATATAAAAGTAATGGATATCAATGTATATCTCATGCCTATCTACAACTAATATTATAATCTATTCAAACTAGTATGTTAGAATAATATTTTTACGTTATAAGATATATCACAGAGTATTCATATAAGCAAGTTGATATACCTATACTACAACGACGTATGACCAATTGATGTGTTCTATACTTTTAATGCTATTTAAATGTTATTGATATAATACATGGGGAGGTGAAAGTATACAAATGTGTTCTCATATTGAGTTATTATGTTGATGTATTAATATCTTCTTATCTTGATATATTCATAAAATCATCCATTATCTATTTATACTCTTACTTTAATTGTTCAAGAATTTTATTAGTACCTTCAACAATAGCAATATGTTCTAAATCATGAACTCTTGATTCATAATCATCAAGAGATTCATTTTTAATTAAATTAATTTTTTTAATTAATATTGGATCACCTCTATCAACTTGAGCAATAACTCTATGAATCATTACACCTGCTTCATTAATTTCATTATTTTGACCTGCTTTCCAAGCTCTTTCAATTGCATGAGTTCCATCAAATGCACCAGGTAATGCAGGATGTAAATTTATAATGGTTATATTTGCTTTGGATAATGGATTTAATATAGTAGGTGATAATATTAACATCCAACCGGCACAAACTATTAAATTTGGTTTAACATAATTTGAATTTTGAATACCTTCAATATTACCAAATATTAAAAGATTAGCAAGTTGTTCATTAAACAATTCACGTTTTTGTTGTCTTAATTCAATTGATTCCTTTGGTATACCTTTATAATAATTTTTCAATAAATGGGTTTTAGTAGGGATTGAATTTTGTTCAGCTCTTTGTAATCCATATGCTTTATCACTTGATGATATGACTTGAGTTATTTTACCATTCAAATTCCCTTGTTTTTCGGCATCGATGAGTGCTTGTAAGTTTGAACCGGAACCAGATATCAAGACAGTTATTGCGGGTGGTTGTGAAGAGGTCATTGTGAGTGGGAGGATCTTATAAAGGTGAATGCAGGTAGTACAATAGATTAGTTTAGTCTGATTTGATTTGATTTAGTTTGACTTGATATTTTTTCTCTGATAATATTTTGCAGATTGTATATTGTGTAGTAGTTGACTCTGGACCTTCAACATGGTGGTGTACGGGTGTCTACAGAACACAAATATGTACGGGTGTAAAACACAGATCACTGGTGCATGGATCTTTTTGCATGGAGCATCGTCGTGCCGTGCACAACAACAACAACAAAAAAGAAATTCAACCATCCGGGTAACCCTTCCTGAGAGGAAGAGTGAAAATTTTTCTGGTGAGATTTGCTGTGGTGCCTGCACACAGCACGCCCAAGTGTCCATCCCACAGAGATAACAAACACCTCTGGCCTTTCCCCCCCGATAGTTAACTCCCACTGTGTTTTTGTCCTTTTGTCTCTAATTGTCTCTTCTCATTTTCGCTGTAAAATCCCCTCGTGCAAAATTCTTTGTTTTTGCTCCATTTAATTTCTGCTCACTCACTTTTGCCTCTTCTCTTTCTCTGTATAAATTATTTTTACCTCTCTTTTTCTTCTCTCTTTCTTCAATATTCAAGGTTCATCAACGACACATTAAACATATTTCAAAATGGGTATGTAATATCACTTTCTTATTGTCTACTTCATTCCGTCTATCCAATCCATCATCAATTATACCATCATTTTCCTTTCATCATCCTTTACCTTGTTCCTTTGCCATTGAGTTTATCTCTCTTGATTTAGGGTGGAAAAATTTTTTTTTTTTTTCCAATGAGAATTTTTTTTTCTGATCACCTGTTCTGATAGCGAATAGAAAATTTTTATCTCGTATACCCCCTCACCCGCCAATGATAAATGGTTGTGTAAAGATTTTGAATTAATGTTGGATATTCAATTTATTAAGATGATTGATATGAAATGATCAGTTAAAATTGATTAATTTCATTCCAATTACTGAATGATCATGTAGACAATTTATCCATTAATCTTAATCTCATTTTTTACTAACAATGTTTTTTTTTTTCTTTTTAGTTGCTTTCACTATTGAACAAATCCGTGGTTTAATGGACAAAGTTACCAATGTCCGTAACATGTCCGTTATTGCCCATGTCGATCATGGTAAATCTACTTTAACTGATTCTTTAGTTCAAAGAGCTGGTATTATTTCTGCTGCCAAAGCTGGTGAAGCAAGATTTACTGATACCAGAAAAGATGAACAAGAAAGAGGTATTACTATTAAATCTACTGCTATTTCTTTATATGCTGCTATGGAAGAAGATGATTGTAAAGAAATTAAACAAAAAACTGATGGTCAATCTTTCTTAATTAATTTAATTGATTCCCCAGGTCACGTTGATTTCTCTTCTGAAGTTACTGCTGCTTTACGTGTTACCGATGGTGCTTTAGTTGTTGTTGATTGTGTTGAAGGTGTTTGTGTTCAAACCGAAACCGTTTTACGTCAAGCTTTAGGTGAAAGAATTAAACCTGTTGTTGTTATTAACAAAGTTGATAGAGCTTTATTAGAATTACAAGTTACCAAAGAAGATTTATATCAATCTTTTTCAAGAACTGTTGAATCTGTTAATGTTATTATTTCAACTTATGTTGATCCAGTTTTAGGTGATGTTCAAGTTTACCCAGAAAGAGGTACTGTTGCTTTCGCTTCTGGTTTACATGGTTGGGCTTTCACCGTTAGACAATTTGCTACCAGATATTCTAAAAAATTCGGTGTTGACAGAATTAAAATGATGGAAAGATTATGGGGTGATTCATATTTTAATCCAAAAACTAAAAAATGGACTAATAAAGATAAAGATGCTGATGGAAAAACTTTAGAAAGAGCTTTCAATATGTTTGTCTTGGATCCAATTTTTAGATTATTTGCTGCTATTATGAATTTCAAAAAAGCTGAAATTCCAGCTTTATTAGAAAAATTAGAAATTAACTTGAAAGGTGAAGAAAAAGAATTAGAAGGTAAAGCTTTATTAAAAGTTGTTATGAGAAAATTCTTACCAGCTGCTGATGCTTTATTAGAAATGATTGTTATTCATTTACCATCTCCAGTTACTGCTCAAAATTATAGAGCTGAAACTTTATATGAAGGTCCAGCTGATGATGCTCATTGTTTAGCCATTAAAAATTGTGACCCAACTGGTGATTTAATGTTTTACGTTTCCAAGATGGTTCCAACCTCTGATAAAGGTAGATTTTATGCTTTTGGTCGTGTTTTCGCTGGTACCGTTAAATCAGGTCAAAAAGTTAGAATTCAAGGTCCAAATTATATTGTTGGTAAAAAAGATGATTTATTCGTTAAAGCTATTCAAAGAACTGTTTTAATGATGGGTAGATTTGTTGAAGCTATTGATGATTGTCCAGCCGGTAATATTGTTGGTTTAGTTGGTGTTGATCAATTTTTATTAAAATCAGGTACTATTACTACTTCCGATACCGCACATAATATGAAGGTTATGAAATTTTCAGTTTCACCAGTTGTTCAAGTTGCTGTTGAAGTTAAAAATGCCAATGATTTACCAAAATTAGTTGAAGGTTTAAAAAGATTATCAAAATCAGATCCATGTGTTTTAACTACCATGTCAGAAAGTGGTGAACATATTGTTGCTGCTACTGGTGAATTACATTTAGAAATTTGTTTATCAGATTTACAAAATGATCATGCTGGTATTCCATTAAAAATTTCTCCACCTGTTGTTTCATATAGAGAAACCGTTGAAGCTGAATCATCAATGATTGCATTATCTAAATCTCCAAATAAGCATAATAGAATTTATGTTAAAGCTGAACCAATTGATGAAGAAGTTTCACTTGATATTGAAAGAGGTGTTATTAATCCAAGAGATGATTTTAAAGCTAGAGCCAGAATTTTAGCTGATAAACATGGATGGGATGTTACTGATGCAAGAAAAATTTGGTGTTTTGGACCAGATGGTAATGGACCTAATTTAGTTATTGATCAAACTAAAGCTGTTCAATATTTGAATGAAATTAAAGATTCAGTTGTTGCTGCTTTCCAATGGGCTACTAAAGAAGGTCCAATTTTTGGTGAAAATGTTAGATCATTAAGAATTAATATTTTGGATGTTACATTACATGCAGATGCTATTCATAGAGGTGGTGGTCAAGTTATTCCAACCATGAGAAGAGCTACTTATGCAGCTATGTTATTAGCTCAACCAGCTATTCAAGAACCAGTTTTCTTGGTTGAAATTCAATGTCCAGAAAATGCTATTGGTGGTATTTATTCTGTTTTAAATAAAAAGAGAGGTCAAGTTATTTCAGAAGAACAAAGACCAGGTACTCCATTATTTACTATTAAAGCTTATTTACCAGTTAATGAATCATTTGGTTTCTCATCAGATTTAAGACAATCAACTGGTGGTCAAGCATTCCCACAATTAATCTTTGATCATTGGGCTAATTTATCAGGTGATGTTACTGATGAAACTTCTAAACCAGGTGCCATTGTTAAAGCTAAAAGAATTCGTGGTGGTCAAAAACCAGAAGTTCCAGGTTATGAAGAATATTATGATAAATTATAAGCAAGTTATTAAAAATATTAAAAATATAATTAATGAAAAAATATTAATATTAATATTAATATTGATATTTTGATTTTCCTTATATATATATATATATATATATATATAATATTGTTTATAATTTGTTTAATTTTATATAATTTCTTTTTATATTAATATCAAATGTTTATCTTAGTTTAAAAAAACGCATAGTAATGAACTATCAGTGTAGAAATGTATTATATTATTACCAGCTCGATATATTATGAGTTAGTGTTTTGTATATCCGGGTAACACATTCTTTAGTTTACAAATATTAATCAGTGAACTAGCTTAGTTAGGTTGGCTTAGTAAATCAATAGGTCTAGTGATGGGTTTAGTATTGGTTTAGTATGGTTTAATATTTACAAGTGATGAGTGTTTAGTAATGCATTTGTGGTTGATATAGGGGGAAGTTCAAAATGGATAATATTAATTGAGAATATTTATATATTATATATATATGGTAATTTAATTTAATTTAATATAATAAAAAATAAATTGTGACACATAATGCTAGAAAATAAAATAAAGTAAAGTAAAGTAAAAGAAAATAGTGCTAATAATATAATGAGAGTAATATAATAGTAACATAGTAATAAAAGAGGTAATAAATTGAATGAATATTAAGGTGGAGATGATTGATTTAATTGGGCGTATAGTACTTACCAATACATACTGTTAAATAGTGTATAGTGTATAATGTATAGAATACAGTGTATAGGGTATAGGGTATAGAATACAGTATGTTATGTTAAAAAGAAATAAAACAGAGAAAAACGCAGAAAAACGAGACAAATAGACAAATAGACAAATAGACAAATAGACAAATAGACAAATAGAGACAAAATCGGTTGCTGCAACAATGCCGATAGTTCCATAATAGACAAATCATAGGATAGTATATTGTAGGATAGTATGGTATGGTATAGGGTAGTACAAGAGACAATTACACAAGGTGTTGTAGTGCATCAAGGGATAGGGTGGGAATGTGGGTAGAAATAGGGATGGGATAGGGATGGGATGGGATAGGGATGTAATGGGATACATATAAGAGGAATAGCGTTAATCGGTAATTGTAACAATTAAGCTCAATTAGGAGTAGTAATTGAGTATATGCAATATTAATAAGCTGTTATATACTACTCTATATACTATATACTAATACTATATATACTATATCTATATACTACATACTACACTACTGTATATCCTTACACGATATAGTGCTATCATACACTATCACCAAGTGTATGGCACACACCATCCAGTAGTAGTAGCATAATACAGTATGGTATGGTATAATACAGTATGGTATAGTATGGTATAATACAGTATGGTAAATGGCTCACAAGAAAAGGAAAGACAAAATCAATTATCCGCGCCGGCCGAGAATCAAAACAAAGCAAAAAAGAAAAGAGAGACAACACTAATTGCAAAATCTATATACCATCACGTCTGCTCTACGTACAACCACCACTACAACTGCCACTACAACATGTCATGATAGGGAGAGGGATGGTACCAGGGATGGTACCAGGGATGGTGATAGACCAATGCTACCACCATCCTCATGTAATAAACTAGTAAGACAATGTATATGGATAGGGTGTATTATATTGCAATATTACCCAAATCAACTAATTAAGTATAACGGCTGTTGTCACTCAATTAATATTAATGTCTCTCTTCTTCTTTATTGTCTCACTTTGCATCATCCCATCTCTTCCATCTTATCCTTGTATATATACTCTTCCACATCCATCTTCCACATCATCTTCCACATCCATCATTCTTATCAACCACTTCTACAATTATCTCTTCAACTATCACTTCTTCCGGTCACCACTAGTTGTTTTTCACTTTCATTTTCTTCTCATTTTAGCCGCCGTCCTCTATTAACGCGTTTCCATAAGGTTCCGATCATACCATAAATCATATCATATAATCCATATCATATAATCCATATCATATAATCCATATCATATAATCCATATCATATAATCTAATACCATATAATACCATATCATAATATAAAACTAATTTCTTATTTCTAATTTCTAATTTCTAATTCCCAATTTTAATTCCCAATTTCTAATTCCCAATTCCCATTAATAATCCATTTGTAATCCATCCATACACATCACATCCAATGTCTGACAATCAAAATATTATTAATCAAATACTACAAAGTATAAATTCTTGTGTTCAATCAACCTCAAACATAAATCAATATACCATCATTCTGATCCTTTCAAGTATCTTTTTCATCTTCCTTTATATTTATCGTTATAAAAAAATTAGTAAAGATATCCCCAAAGGTTATTCAGAAGATTTAAAAAGTTTAACCATCATTATAATATGTTTGTGTGTTTGGAATATTATCCTAACCATCTTTTCCGGTTCAATCTTAATTAATCTTGGTAGAATTAGTCATTTTCTTTCTTCTTCTTCAATTTCAAATCTTTCAAAAGAAATTAATGGATTTTTCATTACCAATGAATCAAATGTTACCTCTGAAAAAAATTATTATTTCTTCACCAAAGATTTAAGATTTTTCTTTATTGCTATCATTTCCATGATTTTATTTCAATTTTTTAGTCAATCAATTTCAAAATCAATTGAATATATTTCTTTTTTAAAATCTTCAAGTTTTTATTATCATGTTCCAAATGATACTAATGGTGTTTCTCTTATTAATGAAGATGATATTGAAAAATTAATGGCTTCAACCAAGAATATCACAAATAATACCACAAACAACAATGAATCGAAAAACCATTCAAGATGTTCATCATTATCATCAATTTCATCATTTCAATCAACAAAACCAAAAAAAACCGTTTCGTTTGATTCAACATTAACAACATTTAATTATTCTGATCTGAAATTATCAATTATAAAAAATTCAAAATCTCTCTCTTATTGGAATATTATATTACCCACCAATAATTTTAAAAAAAATTTTGGTAAAAAAATTATTTCATTCTCATTAATTTTATTTGGTTATACTATAATTTTACCCGAAAAATTATTTATGAATAGTTCATCATTCCTTTACATTAATCAATCATCAAATTATACCGTTAAATTTGATCATATTTTTTTCACAATTATAACCATGTTTTTAATTGATGTTTTTTCAAAATTTATCATGGTTGCAAATCATCCAAATTTTAAAAATTTCCCTCATTTAACTTCAATGGCTTGTCATTTTACTTGGTGTTATTGTTGTATTATTTTAAGTTGTTCAATTACTTGTTCAATTTTATTAAGTGATACCTTGATTAATGTTATTGGTCTTATGATTCAAGCAATTATAAATTTTAAATCATCTCATTCAAAAATAACTGGTTCTTCTCCTCCAACTGTTGCCACCATTTCAAATAATTCAATTAATCCCCTGAATTTTTTCACATCAATTTTAATAAATTATTTAGAACATAGTGTTATATTATCTTCATGTTCAAATAGTGTTACTACTACAACCACCACCATCGCTACTGCCACCACTACCGCCACTGCTACTTTGACCACCACCACCCCACATATAATCACTAAAATATGTTCAAATAAAGATTATATTGATACTTTAACAAATATGCTTATTTGGATTAAAATTATGTTAACTAATTGTTGGATTGTTACTAATTTTACTTGTTTAATATTATTACCGTTTTTTATTTGGGTTTTAATTATTGAATTAAAAATTGGTTATAATAAATCTGCTCATTTTTGAAAATGATGATGAAAAGATAAGGAAGATTAAAGGAAAAAGATAGGAAAAAGATTGGAAATATGAAATGAAGATGTCATGATTTGGAAAGAAAAAGTTATTGTAATAATGAATAAATTATCATTTTAATGGAATGATTTAAATTATTTATATATATTAATAATTATTTATTTAATTTGCATTTGCATTTACTTTTCACTTTCAAATTTTCATGATTCAGACTGGATTGATTCAGATTGAATTGATTCAGGTTCAGATTGATTAAATACCAAAATTATCGTGATCTTACGTTTTTCATGATTTTTTTTTGCTGCAATTTAAAATTTTGATGTTTTGAGAAAATAATAAAAAAAGAAAAAAAAAAAGAGTGTATCACTAAAATTACCTATTCAACCATACCCAACCACACCTATTCAACTATTCAGTTATTATAATCCATTTCACTTCAACCATCTCATGTATAATCCAATTTATAATAACAGTAATCAAAAAAAAAGAAATTGTTTAATAATCTCATTCTAATGCTAATAATGATTCTATTTTTCTCTCTTTATTAATTCTATTTCTTTTAACTTGTTTTTTTAATTTTAATTTCAAATTTTAATCTTTAATCTTTAATCTTTAATTTCTAATTTCTAATTTCTAATTTCTAATTGCTAATTTCTAATTTTGTTTATGTTTATGTCCTATGTTTATGTTTATGTTTATGTTTTTTTTTCTTGTTTTTATTTTTATTTTTGTTTTTGTTTTTGTATATTTTTAATGATTGCATATATATTATAATACAACAACAATACTAAAGAGAAAGAAGAAGAAAAAGGAGAGGAATATTTATTCATCAATGTAATTTAATCTTTTCTTTTATTCAATCTTTTCTTTTATTCAATCATTTCTTTTATTCAATCATTTCTTTTATTGTTAATGGCAATAATCGTTACAATAACCATCTTTAAATTTCAATAAAATTAAAATTTTAAGTTATATGACTTTGATTTGATTGAAATTTAGGAATTAATATGGATGATCAATTTTCACTTGTCACTTGTCACTTGTCACTTGTCACTTGTCACTTGTCACTTGTCACTTGTCACTTGTCACTTGTCACTTAACACTTAACACCATTCAAAAGAAGTATCAACGTAAATTCTTGATTTGACTTAATTGAATAAAAATCTTAATTTACTGGTTGAGTATCATACTATAACTTTGACCTCTAAGCGTAATGAAGGTGTCCAATGATGGGATTCGAGTATAGAATTATCATAAGAATGTTGACACATAAACTTTTTTTTTTGCATCTTATAAATATTCAACTAGAACACACGCAAAATCAGTCAGATAATAGTATGGACAAATTCCAATCAGAATTGTCATATAAATTCACAAATTGCAAATGTGATACAAGTTTGTAAAATGAGAAATTTAATTCAAATGTTAGTTTAACAGAATCATTATCAATTTTTGATATATATCGAATCAATTCACAACTAGAATCATAATCAAGTATTGATACATATTGAAAGTTGAGCCAACGAATGGCAATGGTCAAGATTTTTCATCATGATGTTTTATCTTGACTCAACATCTATGCTAATTACGGTATTTTATCCCTTCACATATATAACAAAAAACATTACAGAGAGTAGTATGATATTTTGATAAGTAATGAGATTACACCTATATAATATCTACAATACAATCATTTGAAAAGTGACTTGTGTCATAATAAACGGGGTTTAATTTAGCCGATTGATCCTTCACTTGATAATTCATAATGATATCAAATGAAATCATTAGAAAGTATCTCAATCTCTTTTTACGTTCATATCAATATAATTCGGCTTGTAAGATTTGCAGTAATTAATAGTTTGTAGTTTTGATCTTGATTTGATGATAATAATATCTCTCTTAATTATTTCTTCTACCTATTCATGATACAATAGTTCTTTCTTTCATTTACATCAGTTCTTTCAGTTTTATTTGATCTCTATAATGGCTTTCGAGATATTTCATTCTGCCACCACTATCGTTTTAAAAAAAAAAAATCGAACAAAAGAAATCAATTATTGATTATATTGAATTTGGTCATTGGTATGATTAGTCAACATCAAAGATTGCAAAATGTAAAATGTAAAAAATAAAATGCATTATGTACGTTCAAGATTGCAAAAATGTAAATGGTTGTCATTTTTCATTGATTAAGGTATAAATAACCTATCAATCTTAGATTGGTTATCACTTTCCTAAACAAAATTTCACCAGATTTTAAATTCTTTCTATATTCCGTACACCAATTAAGGATATTGAAATCCGCGTTATCAGTTTCCTAATGAGGTAGGTGATAACGCTATAAATGTGTCAGTTTTCCCTCTGTTGTTGTAAAGTGTAGCGGATGGGAATAGTTTGCCTTATTGGGACAAGATACGCGCTAACAAATTTATACCGGAATTTTGTACTACTATGATATTACTGGTTTAGATAGAGTATAATAAACTAGATGATTAAAATTATTTGGTATAGATGATGACTGATAAATTTAATATAAATATAAATTAAAAGAATCAATAATTGATTTTATTCTTAACTTTTTCTATATCAATCATTAATATTTATATATACATTTATATTTCAAAATGGAAAGATTACAACAACTTGCTAAACAAGCAACATCATCAGCTTCTCCACCTCAAGCTCCATTACATCCATTAGATCCATTATCAGCTCAAGAAATTAAATCGGTTTGTAATGTTGTTAAATCAAAATATAATGGTAAATCACTTATTTTTAATACTGTTACATTAAAAGAACCAATTAAACAAAATTATTATAATTGGAAAGAAAAAAATGGTCCATTACCTCCACGTTTAGCTTATTATGTTGTTGTTGAACAAGGTATTAGTGGAATTCATGAAGGTATTGTTGATATTCCATCATCAACTGTTGTTGAAGCAAAATTATTAGAAGGTGTTCAACCAATTTTAACTCCAGCTGATTTACAAGCAACTGAAGATATAATTAGAGCCGATCCTGAAGTTATTAGACAATGTAAAATTTCTGGTTTAGATGTTAGTGATATGTCAAGTGTTTATTGTGATGCTTGGACTATTGGTTATGATGAAAGATGGGGGGCATCAAGAAGATTACAACAAGCTCTTATGTATTGGAGATCACATGAAGATGATTCAAATTATTCTCATCCATTAGATTTTTGTCCAATTGTTGATATGAATGAAGGAAAAGTTATCTTCATTGATATTCCAAATAGAAGAAGAAAAGTTAGTAAAAATAAACACTCAAGTTTCCATCCAAAACATATTGCTGAAAAATTTGGTACCAAAGAAAATCCATCTGGTTATAGAGATGATTTTAAACAAATTAATATTACTCAACCTGAAGGTGTTTCATTCAAAATGAATGGTAATGTTATGGAATGGTCAAATTTCAAATTCCATATTGGTTTCAATTATAGAGAAGGTATTGTTTTATCAGATATTAATTATAATGATCATGGTAAAGAAAGATCAATGTTCCATAGAATTTCTTTATCAGAAATGATTGTTCCATATGGTTCTCCTGATTTCCCTCATCAAAGAAAACATGCTTTAGATATTGGTGAATATGGTGCTGGTAATTGTACTAATAGTTTGTTTAGATCTTGTGATTGTAAAGGTGTTATTCATTATCTTGATGCTCAATTCCCTGATAAAGATGGTAATGCAACTACTTTAAAAAATGCTATTTGTATTCATGAAGAAGATGATGGTTTATTATTTAAACATAGTGATTTCAGAGATGATTTCCAAACTTCTGTCACTACGAGAGGTAAACGTTTAATTATTTCTCAAATTTTTACCGCTGCCAATTATGAATATTGTTTATACTGGATTTTAAGACAAGATGGTACTATTAAATTAGAAGTTAGATTAACTGGTATACTTAATACTTATATTTGTGATAAAAATGAAGAAACTGGTCCATGGGGTACTCAAGTTTATCCTCAAGTTAATGCTCATAATCATCAACATTTATTCTCTTTGAGAATTCATCCAAGAATTGATGGTGATTCAAATTCTGCTGCAACAAGTGATGCCAAATGTTCTCCTTTCCCATTCGGTTCAAAAGAAAATATGTATGGTAATGCATTTTATGCTGAAAAAAATACTTTCACTAATGTTAAAGAATCTTTAACTAATTATGAATCAACAACTACAAGAACTTGGGATATGTTCAATCCAAATTCTATCAATGAATATTCCGGTAAACCAGCTTCTTATAAATTGGTTTCAACCTTTTGTGCTCCTGTTTTAGCTCAAGAAGGTTCATTAGTTCGTAAAAGAGCTCCTTGGGCTATTAATTCAACTCAAGTTATTCCTTATAAAGATGATGCTCTTGGTTATGGTAGATTATATCCATCCGGTGACCATGTTGCTCAATGGTCTGGTGATGGTCCAAGAGGTATGAGAGAATGGATTGGTGATGGTACTGATAAAGTTGAAAATACCGATATTCTTTTCTTCCACACTTTTGGTATTACTCATTTCCCAGCTCCTGAAGATTTCCCAGTTATGCCAACTGAAATTTTTGATTTAATGTTAAGACCAAGACACTTTTTCTTAGAAAACCCTTGTCTTGATATTAGACCTTCAAACGCTAGAACTACCACTGAAGTTAAATCTGGTGCTGCAGGTCTTACAAGTCTTGATAAAGCTTCGAGAATTGCTTTCACTGAAACTTCTGCTGAAGCTTCTTGTTGTTCCAAGAAATAATCTTTTTCTACCCTTTCTTCAATTCAGGATTCCAACTAGTTTGTAATTATTATTTATATTTATACATGTCCAATAAAAAAAAATTATAAAAAAAATCATCTTTATAGAATTTCAATGTATGTCTTCAGATATTTTAACTCTTTGTTTTATCGAATTTTTGTATGACTTTATCACCCATACCTCATTATTGGCAAAGACTTGTAACGACAATTACTTCTAAAGCGAATGCTTTTTAACTTACAGTTTTAGTTTTGACTCATTCTTTCTTTTTTTTGTAGCAGCCAAATTGTTTGGTTCTGCGCAACACTAAAAAATTTCTAGATTGATTGAAAAAAAAAAAAAAAAAAAAAATTCATATCTCTACTAATTCATTAAGTCAAACTACAAACGCTAAACATGAAATACGTTATAGAACATATGGAAGAAGGCTTCTCTGAGTGGGTCATTTTAGAGTACAGTCAAATAATAAGAGAAGTCGGTAAAGAAAATTTGATTTTAACTTCATTACCATCATCTACAACTGAAAAAGATATACCAGAAAGATTACTTAATTTAGGTTTACAATGGACAACTAAAGAATGTGTTGATATTGATGAAGGAAGATTCGAAAAATCAAAAGTTTGTTTATTGGATCCAGCTGCAGAAACTGAATTAGTACCTGAAGATGGAAAACAATTTGATTATTTCGTATTTGGTGGTATATTAGGTTCACATCCAAGAATTGATAGAACTGGTATTTTAAGAAAAAAATATGGTTTTTCAGGTAGAAGATTAGGTAGTTTACAAATGACAACTGATACTGCTATCAGAACAACTCAAACTATAATTGAAAATCAAACTAAATTTGAAGATATTAAATTTATTGATTATCCTGAAATCAGATATAATAAATATGAATCAACTGAAATGCCTTTCCGTTATATTCTTGATAAAGAAGGAACTCCAATCTTACCTGAAGGAATGTTGAAATTGATCGAACATGATGCCGAACAAAGTATTGATGATTTATTATTAGAATAGTCTATTTATTATGTACATTACTTGTAAATTATATATCTAAAAACTCATAAAGTATGGGAAAAAAATAAATATTTTGAAAAAAAAAAGAAGGAAAACAAATTTAAAATAAAGTCATATATCTAGTGTTTATATTTAGTTGTAAATCGTTGCTTTTTTAGCATTGGCTGAATCTACTTCAGATGATAAAATTTCTTTCATAATGAATCCAGCAGTATTCTGGTCTTCAAAGTATGATACATGAGCACTTATAGCTGATACAAGTGAAATATCAAAAACTCCCATCGGTAAACAATGATCAATTCTACCTGATCTGTTCAATGATGTTAACAAATTCAAATCTTCTTCACTTAAATCAACTTTTTTTGTCTTGTTTTTATTATCAGATGTCAGATTCTTGTCATTATTTTTACTAGATCCATTGGTAGCTAAATTAGTGATTATATCACCAAGTGCATTTTCATTTGATGCTTTTTCTTCAATACTTTGTGATTCACTATCTTTTTTAGATGATCTTCCAAACCAGCTTGCTGCTTTCAAAATTCTTTCTTGAATTTCATCTCCGAAATCAGCAAGCCCTTTGATTTGAGTATTTATTCCTTTCAAAGCGAATGGAACTTCTTCAGGTTTTAATTTTGAAAATCTTGGGGAGACTAATGGTTCCATTCTATATCCAACAGGATCACAAGGATGGAAAATATTATATAAGTTTTGACATTTTGGTGATGTAAAATTTGAATCTTTTAATTCTGTCGGTGAAAAATTTTCATCAAGTTGTGATCTTGATACAATATTACTTTGGGCTAATAATTTGAATACACCAATTGGTGAACCAACACAGAATAAACTCTCAACTTCGAATGCTAAATCTTTAGCTAAGTCCAAGTCAACAGTCCTTGAATTCAGTTGACCTGCTAAAATATCATAAGATATCGCCGAACCTAATGAATGTCCCATGATATGAATTTTACCTTTGAAATTTGGATTTTTTTCTTTATATAAATTATAAACACGGTTTAATTCACTTGTCACAACATCGAAAATTTGTTGAATGTATCTTGGTTCATAATAAAGTAAAACATCAAGTACTACATCTCCTAGAATATTCCTGAGTGGTTTAACTCCATCAACACTAAGATCAGCTAATGTGGGTAGTCTATACTTACCATTGTCGTCGAATGATTCAAATTTTTCCGTGGGATGGAAATCAATTTTATGTCTCCAAGAAATTGGTAATACTTGGATTCTATTGTTTGTTTTCGTTGAGCTATTTTTATCTTGTTCAGATAAGTTGTCATTAGGGTATGCCATTTTTTGATATCGTTCGTCATTTTGATAAACTCCTTTCATTGTTGACCTCAAAACGTTTATACTGTGGGTAAAGTTGATTGATTCATACTTGTGGCCCAAAATTTGACCAATTCCATGTATACATAATACCAAGTGATCAATTTCACGATCAGGATTATTAGGATTAGTTTTGGCTTCTAAGCTATTCTTCATCTTTTCATTTTGATCTTGTAGTTTTTGAGCATCATACTCTCCTCTTTTAATAGCTTCTTTATCTTTCGCATTCGAATTATCAAAAACCTGATCAAATTCATTATGGAATACATCGGTTAAATTAGGAATTGGATTTGAAGGTAAATTATCAAAAATACCTTCATCGAGATCTGATGAATAACCACGTTGTATTTTTTCAACTGAAATTAGTGATACTGGACTTGGTCCAAAGTTACGAACGACTCCCAATTGAAATGAATTGTTCATTGATGAAGGAAAGATTACGGCATTTTTCTCATCACAATATAAAGCTAGTTTACCATTTTCTAAATCTAAAATATCTGGTTGTTCTTCAAGCACAACTTCCAACGACGAATCTAACTTATCCTTCAAAACTTTTTGTGTATCTTCGATTTTATGTGTGTGATGTTTCCGTTCTTCAGCAGAGAGATCAGATTTAATTCCATCATTCATTTCTTTATTAAACCTGTCTATTTCTTCCTTAGATAATTTGGATAGTATTTTCTCCTTACTTTTCCTTGATTCTTCACCAAACAAGTAGGGTTTTTTCGCTTGGTATCCACCTTCAAGCACTTGAGATAAATCATTCGGGAGTGGTTTGCCTGAAGATAAGAACCACGTACCACGTCTTACTTCATATATTGGACCCTCCCAATATACTGGGGATAGTTCGGCGGTCTTTAGATTTACTTGAAATAACTTATCTTCACTCACTTCAACAAATTGACTTTTACTTTCCGATTCATTTTCCACATTTTTGGGTAAATTCTGAAATGCTCTTTCTAAATTCTTTGAGTCGTAATCTGAAAACGGGATGAATTTTTGAGCATCTTTTACTTTCTCGTAATTATACCAATCAGGTTTCGAGATGGGTATATCTGTGGCGTGAAACCATCTCACATTTAAACTTGGGCATGTAGTATCCTTTGTGGGGTTATTGGAGTTCTTTTGATCATTGTTGGGTTTATGATTCTGATTTTGTTGATAAAAATTTGACCGTGAACTGAATAATCTAAGCTGACATAACGGATATCGTATTATTGAGAGACGAGATTGTGATAGTAACAACGAGTTTAGCATAACGTACTCTTTCAATTAACTAACATCTATCAAAAAGTTAAATTGTAACCTCTGATAAAAAATTCAATTAGCAGCAACGATAAAAACAATATCAGTGCATTTCATTTTGCGAGAAAATGTCACGCTCTTTTCGGAAACAAAACGTTCGCTTATAATCACTTTGAAGCATATAATATCATACTTATAGTATGCAATTGAGTGATGTTACTGCCATGATATGAGTTATTACACTTGTTAGGTTATGCATTGCTAAATTTGAAAGTTTATAACAATTCACCATGTCAAAAATTGTTGCGAAGTAAAAGTTATGAAATGGCTTTACATAATACCAACATTTCATGGTGATATAGTCTGAACTTTTCTCCAGTTCCTTTAAAGTATGTAGTTTCATGTGGTTTTTCGAATGTGCCTATGAAAAGATTTTTGAAAGGTATAATTTCATTTCTTTTAAGCATTCAAAGAATTACATCTCAGTTAAGGTTTGTATTTGCAACCAGCCGACATGTAAAAATACCAGCTGAGGCAAATGAAAATTGGATGATTGATTGAACCCTTTTATGTCTGATTATTTTTATCTATACGGTAGTAGATTATACTATCAGCTAACTTGTTCAACATTACACATGTGCACATCGTGCCACTTGCTATATTGAAATTTATAATATAAGTTATTATGAGACAACTTTCACACCTTTATTTGTCTTGGCCGGCTTATTGATTCTAGATTAATTTCAACTAACCAACCAAAATTCTAATGCAACAATAAATCGGTGAATTGTAATGAAATCAACATCATCGACTTATTTCAATTTTGATTTATATATAGTTGATATATTTGAAACTAGGCTTAAAAGATCAATGGTTCAAACTTCGATGGTTTATTTGTGCTTAGCTTACGATTTAGTGGTTAACTTATGATTCATGAATAATGCTTTTGTAAAAAATGAAATCATGAGTTACAAAGTTTTGTCTTTACTACTACTGTGAATGAACTATACGATATAGTTTATTTGGGTTTGTAACTAAGTGTTGTTCATGTATTGTTAAGGAAAATAGTTTAATCAGACAAAAATTCAATTAACAATTCGTACGAAGCCAATGGAAGAATATAAAGCATAGGATAACAAAGCAATCAATCTATATTCACACAGTAAAGTTAGCTCTTTTCTAAAAACAATTTCTGCCCAAAGATTTACACTCATGATTTTACTAGAAACCACTACCGATATAAGATATAGTAATTGAAAATCCACTGAAGGAGTAATTAATACCTATGGTATTCTTATTGCAGAATGTAATCAAATACAATTTGATTTCAAACTTGTTATGAATTAGTAAATACGAACCGCTTTAACAAATATAAATTATGACTATTCGTGGTTTATCAATTACAGTTGTAAATCAATTTGGGTGTAAAACTCTAAGCATGGTCACAAAAGTTGAATGATAATCAATCCGTACATCTTTTGGTAAACAAAAACAAACACTGTCAAATGTAATTGACAGCTATCATCAAATGTGACAGCTATCACTTATTAATTATTCACAAATGTAACTGACACCCATCCTATGCTAATTATAATTAATATGACTACAATTGAAAAGTTTTTTTTAAATATTATTATCTATTATTACTATAATACGAAAGGATTAAAAATTAGAAAATAAAAAATGACGGGAAAAAGGGAATCAAAAATTATATAAAGAAAACGATGTGGGAAAAAGAAAATGGGAATATAATAAATTAAAAATGAAAACAAAAAGATTTTTTTTTTTTAATTTTCATTTTAATAAATTCATTTTAATTAAGTTTTGAAATGAAAGTTTTAAAAATTATTAGGTTTTGAAAAATAAAATTAGGATAAATTAATAAAAAAGATTTAAAGGTAAAAAAGATAATAAAAGTATATCATAAATTAAACATTCTTTATAATAAACAATTAATATAATCAGCTGTGGGAAATTAGATTAAATTAATGAATGATAATGTAAAAATGAATAAAAATATAATAAACTTCTTCTTAACTTTTTAAAAACATGAAGCTTTTAAATAATCTAAGTTGATTTTTCATGTTGAGTAGAAACTCTTTGCATGGATAATAAGAAATCTTCAATAGATCTGTTATCTTTTTGTGGTTTTCTTGGTCTACCGTTACAGATGTTATCGAATGATTCAGATTCTGACATAAGGTAGTAAGTACCACCCATAACACAGAAAACACCGAATGAGAAAATCCAACATCTAACAACAGTGACAATATCAGTCCAATTTTGAGACCACCAACCGAATAAAGTGAAACAGGTAGCAATGATATCAACAATTAAGACAGCACCAGATAATTGCCATGATGGAATTGATGACCAGAATGGACCTTGAGCTCTAGTAATGAAAATTAACCAATTTTCAGTTAAAGAAATTTCCAAGAATAAAATACCATCAATACCACCGAAATTTTGGATAATACCACCACGTTTCATAAACATAGTAGTTAAAGTAATCCAAGTACCAATAGCTAAAATAATACCTAAAATAATAGACATACCCCATAATCTTGGAGTGTTCCATTTAACTGGAGCAGGATCATAAGGAGCATTATCATAAGCAATAGCTAAGGTAGCAACATCAGCGAAAATAGCAATGAAAACAACTAAATCAATATTTAATGAAGTGTTTAAAATAGCAATCCATAAACCAAGGAAAATTTCTAAATGTAAAGAAAGAGCAATACGGTAAACAACATAAGCATACATTCTGTGGAAAATTTGTCTAGAAGTTTTTAAAGCATCAATAATAGCAGATAAACCAGGAGCTAAGAAAACAATATCAGCAGCAGAACGAGCAGCATCGGTGGCACCTTCAACAGCAATACCAGTATCAGCTTTTTTCAAAGATGGAGCATCATTAACACCATCACCAGTCATAGCAACTAAGTAACCTCTTGATTGTAAAATTTCAACGGCATTATATTTATGTTGAGGGAAAACTTCAGCAAAACCATCGGCATTTTCAACGAAATCAGCAATTTCAGAACCAGCCATGTCACCACCACCGGATAAACCTAATCTATCAGCATCATAAATATTAGTACCTAAACCTAATTGTCTACAAGTTTCTTTAGCAATACCAACGGCATCACCAGTTAACATTTTAACTCTTAAACCTAAATGTCTAGCTTCGTTAACAGTTTGAGCAGTATCATCTCTTGGAGGATCCATACAAGGCATAATACCTAAAATTTCCCAATGACCTTCACCTCTCTTTCTAGCAACACCTAAAGATCTGAAACCTCTTGAAGCAAATTCAGCAACAGTATTTTGATAATTTTCATGAACATCTTCTGGAATTGGATGATCATCTTCAACAGTTTTTAAAACGAATAATGGAGCACCTTTAACACAAATAATTCTTTCACCTTCTGGAGATTCAACAATAGCGGTAACTTTTTTACTAACAGGATCGAAAGGTTGAAATTCAATAACTTTATATTTAGTTAAAGCGGCTTTAGCTCTTGGATAAGAAATTAAAGATTTTAAGAAAGCTTTATCAATAGCATCTAAACCCTTCTTCTTTCTTGAAGCAGCTAAACAAGCAGTTAACATAAGATCATCAGCTTCAACACCTTCAACAGTATAAGGTTCATGTAAAGATAATTTATTTTTAGTTAAAGTACCAGTTTTATCAGAACATAAAATTTCAACACCAGCTAAAGATTCAATAGCAGATAATTTTTGAACAATAGCTTGTTTTTTAGCCAAGTAAGCAGCACCGACAGCCATAGTGGTGGTAACAACAGCTGGTAAACCAACTGGAACACCAACAATGGTAATAGCCAAAGTATATCTTAAGATTGGAACAATTCTAACAGTTCTATAGAAACAAGAAACCCAAACCAATAATAAAGTAACAATAACCAAAACTAATAAAGTAGTACCAATACCATTTAAAACTTCAGTGAAATGACCAGTACCACCACCAGCTTTATTAACTAAAGCAGCAGCTCTACCAACGAAAGTAGAATCACCAGTAGCAGTAACAACCATGAAAGCTTCACCAGTTTTAACAGTGGAAGAAGAATAGGTAGAGTCACCAGTTCTTTTATCAACAGCTAAAGATTCACCAGTAATAGCAGATTGATCAACTTGTAATAAACAATCTTCAGAAACAATTCTACCATCAGTTGGGATAACAGTACCATCTTCTAATTGTAAAATATCACCAGGAACAACTTCATTAGCAGGAATTTCAATTAATGAACCATCACGAACGACAAAAGCAGAGTTAGCTAAAGTTTTTTTCAATTCTTCAACAATTGAACCAGCTTGATATTCTTGAATGAAACCAACAAAAGCATTAAGTAAAAGTAAAGCACAAATAACACCAAAATCAACCCAATCTTCTAAACCAGCAGCTAAAATAGCAGCGGCTTCCATAACGAATTGAATTGGACCAACAAAGAACATAACGAATTTTAAAACCATATTTTCTTTTTCTTCAGCCATTTGATTTAAACCATACTTTCTTCTTCTTTTTGAAACTTCATCAGAAGATAAACCAGTTTGAATATTAGTTTGTAATAATTCTTCTGGGACAGCTTTAAAAGAAGCATCAGAAGAACCATTTGGACCTTCTTCTTCATCATCACCTTCTTCTTCAACAAAGTTTGATTGTAAATCTTGAATTAATTGATCAATATCTTCCTCTTCATCATCAGAAACGTTTTTTCCGAGTTTTTCGGTAGTTGGTTCAGTTGCACCCATCTTTAATTAAATGATTATAGTATTAACTAACGAGTGGAAAGGAATGAATAACAATAAAACAAAAAGAGAAAGGAAAAAAAAGAAGAAAGGAAATAGTATAGTCAATTGAAATTACAGGGAAATGAAAAGATATTTATATACGGCTGATTGGGAGAGGACGGAGAGAGACAGAGTTGGGAGAGTTGGGAGAGTTGGGAGAGACAGAGGTGGGAGAGCTGGGAGAGTTGAGGAATTAAAAAAAAAAAGAAAAAATTAAATTAACAAAAATTAAAAAATTAAAAAATTAAAAATTAAAAAAAAAAAAAAACAATTGAAAAACAATTGAAAAAGCATAAAAAATAAATAAATAAATAATAAAATAAGAAAAAAAGAGAAATTTTACATAGTAAGACAGACATTAAAAGACATAGACGGCAGTAAAATGGAAAAATTGGAAGAGTGGAAAACTGGAAAACTGGATAAATTAGGCATAACAAGCAGAAAACAGAAATAAAAATGGGAAAAGTAAATAAAAAATAATTTTTTTTCTTTTTTCCACAATTTTGAGTGAAAATAGCAGATTGACAAACAGGTTAAGTACAGGAATAGAAGTAGTAATCTACCAATCTACTAGTAAAAATTGACATAGACACAGATGAATACTATTGAATTAATTACCCTTCTTGTAACAGCACACTTGTTTGTGATGCATTTTCTATTCGAATTGTTTTAATTTGTTATGAATGTTGATTGTTTGTTATTGTTATTATGTTATGGTTAGACTCTGTTTACACTGGTTGGTTCTGTTTACATTTCTTTTTCAGGTCAAGTTAACCAGTGAGTTTTGTTTATGAATTGGATGAGGTAGAGGAGGTTGATTGTTTGGCACATACCTTATTGGGGTTAGACAGGCAGATACAAAGAGGTGGAAGATAATATGTAAAGATTGAGAGGATTTTAGTGTTAGTGTAGTGTTGGTGTAGTATTAGTGTAGTGTTCGTGTTGGTATTTGTATTTGTATTTGTTTGATGGCTAAAAAATGGAGTAACATTTTATTAGCGCCGGTTTAAACATTCAAGTGCGGGAATAATTAATTACCATTAATATTGATATTGATATTGATATTGATATTGATATACTATGGTATGAGGTACAGTATAGCAAACCAAGAAATAGAGTAAATGGTGGTGGGACATTATGGCAGGTCCATGGAAGTGGGATTGCAGGGGTTTGGAGTAAACGGTTACTTGATTGATAGGCTACATACGGATTGAGTGGGATGTGGATATGGTAAGAGGCTACAACATGTATGGCTAGTAACTACCATAGTAGATGGTGATAACCATATTGAGGGAATAACGAATAACAGAGTGAGTGGAAAACCACTCGATAGTGTGTGTCACGTGACGGATGGTATATTATGTATGCCAAAGTAAAAGATGTAAGATATGCATGTAGTGCATGTAATGGCTAGGATGGGCCGGTGAGACACCTAATCGGGACAGGGAAAGCCACGTCCGGATATAGTGCAAGCTGGAGCTATTTGCCACAAGATAACCGGATAGTGCCAACCTGCAAATGGCAATCTTGCAGGTTGGAAGTTACCGATGGACCATTTTACAGGTTGGCTCTATACACCTCAATAATTTATCTCACCGATTCTGCCGGTGCGGTGAATACCAATGAATACATAATAAATAAATACATACAAATGGTAAATAGTAAATAGTAAATAGTAAATAGTAAATACTTAATAGTAAACAGTAAAACAGGCAACAGTAAGGCAAGTAAGGCAAGTAAGGCAGACGTCACAATGTTAAAAGAAACTTGTATAAACTAGACACATTCTCAATTGTATATTGATCTGATCTGGTGTTTGTTCAATTTAACAGTCTTGTGGTGTAAGATGTGTTGCTAATGGTATGTGATGGATTGTATGTTATTTCTATGTTATTGTGATGATTTGTTGTGTTGATGATATTGACATCTGAGAAAACTGGATTAAGCGAGAATGAAAGAATAATAATAATGGTTTACATAAGCATCGGCCCGTGCTTATGTAATCGCGAAGTGTGATGGTGACAGCCAATCATAAGATGGTATATGCGTATTACTACAGATTATATTAATATTTAAATGTGCCTGAATCAATGATAATGTTCTATTTTCCAACGCACAACTGTCATCTACCAAACACCATACTATACACTATACTATTTCACACTAATAACCTTAATTACCATACAATAATGCCGCTTTCCTTATCTCATTCTTCTATTTCCATTACCTTTTCTTTTTCCTTTTCTTTTTCTTCTTCTCCTTCTCTTTCCTTCTTTTTTGATTCCTTTTGTTTCTGTTAGCGCTTTATGTAAGGCTCAATCGCTAACTCGGATACATATCCTATTTACCATGGAAATAAACCATCCTGTTTGTCATTGGTGGTTCAATGGCTAGTTGTTGGCGGGTAAATCGGTGTATTCCACCCATCTAATCCATGCGTCGTTTGCCCTCCAGTGTGTACCCGACCGGTTAGCTGAGATTGAGATTGATCTGGACAATCATGGATTATATCCACCAATGAAACCACTCCATTCTGATTATCTGTTGGTGTCGGTTATACGTCGGTATACACTACTATTAAGTCTACACCACTCCATATTACCACTCTATTACCACTCCATAGTATATATGTGGTAAATTAGTACTTGAATACTACTTGAATATTTGTTCTTGTTCTTGTTCCATATTCTATTCTATTTCATCTAACCTGTTCTTGCTTTCTTTCTTTTCTTTCTTACTCCTTCAATTCTATTCTATTCTTAATTCTCAATTCTCAATTCTCAATTCTCAATTCTCAATTCTTTCTTTCTTTTTATCATTCTCTTCTTCAACCCTCCTTCAACTCTATTCTTTCTTAATTCTTCTTTCTTTTTAAGGTACCTTGGTTTGTTTCCCTTCTATATGTGTGTAATTGCCAATCTGTAACGAGCAATAACTTATCATATACTAAATTGTGTTTGTAATGAGGGATTTTTCTGTAATTCGCACAAAACTTTCAATTAAGCTAAAATTTTTCACAATTATTTTATTATTTCACTCTTATTTATTTCACTCTTATTTATTTTTTTATTTTTCACTGATTTATTTTTATTTATTTTTATTTATTTTTATTTATTTTTTTATTATTTATTTATTATTTCATCAAATATGCAATGCTTAATTCTCATGGTCCAACCTGTAAATTGTAAATTGATCTATCGCACAACGTGTAAACTCCAGCAAGCCCCGTTTATTCATTTAACAACCTCTATAATCTATATCTACATCTATAATCTACATCTATAATCTACATCAACAATCAACAATCAACAATCTACAATCTACAGTCTGTCTTATTATAATAACCCCACCCTAAATCTCCAAGAATTTATAATTATCAAGAAGAAAAACTCACTGGTATTTTCTATATTTCTATATTTCTTGTCATTTACACTAATGGTGTTCTCAAAAAATGTACACAATACTAAGATACATATAGTATATATGACATAATATTCCCAAATCTATATTACTCCGATTAATTTAACGCTAGTTGGTGGAGAAGTGGGGCAAGTACATGAATGATCTGTACTATATTCTACTTTACTTCACTCTACTTTGTCTTTTTATATTTATATTTTGTTTCTTTTATTGTATATTTCATATTTTGACGTGAAATTTATGCCAATGAAAATGAATTTTGAGAAACAGAAACGGAAACAGAAATAGAAACAGAAATAGAAACAGAAACAGAAACAGAAACACAGAATTATTTAACTCACCTTTATTATATTTCTTGTCTTTATTCTAATTCATCCATTGATTCAACTATAGATAATGACATAATAATGATTTATGTTTGTAAATGACGAATTTATTAATTAATCAATGTGTACACGAGAGGAATGCTTACCGTCAAAACATGAACATAAACTATATTTCATTATTATTTGAAATATCTTAGCCCGTTATTGTAATGATATAATTGATATTGATATTGATATTGAATTTTCTTGTTTGATTATTAAACTAACCCAACATTCATCGATTAATCATAGTATATTACAATAGTTTTTCATACTAGTTTATAGTATACTATCAATTTATTGGCGTCAATTGGAAAATTAATGATGTAATAATTTGTTAGATTTACTCATTTACTTATAGTATTGTTTAATTTATTACTTATACTATGATTGTATTTAAATCATTAACTAAGTATATTGAATCACTCTAATTCATTCATATTGATATCATTTAAGTCTTGTTTGTTTTCTTTTTCTTGTTCTTGTTCTTTTTCATTTTCTTTTTCTTTTTCATTTATAACTCAATTTCATCAATGACTTATCTTTATCTTGTAATAACTCTTTGATATATTTTATTCTGTTTCTAATCAGTATAATCATCATTTCTATCAGTCACTTCATCTAGTTCACATTTCTGTATAATTAAATCGTGATCTGACCACGGTCCTTTTCAAATCTTTAACTATTCTCAGTCATAGGTTTCATAATCATCTAATAATGATCTTTATTTCTCATCTATATTCTCTTCGTATATCAAATTATCAATAACCAACCCAATTCCATTCAGACCTAACAAATTACAATAACAAACTCATCCAAATATTTTCCACTAGTGTATGTATTTATCAGTATCAACTTACTTTATATAATTGCAGCAAAAAAAAGAAAAAGAAAAAGAAAAAGAAAAAGGAGTAAATTAAATTTCATTGATTATGTAAGCAGCGTATGGTAAACTATAAACTAAAAGAATTGTACCTGATTGAAAGCAAGATTTAGGTGATTTATATTAGCTTTCTATTTATTAATGTTTGGGCGGTTAGATAAGAAAAGAAAACAAAAGAAAGTTATGATATTTTAATTTTGTTTAAGTTTTTATCATTTTTATCATTTTTATCATTTTTATCAATTTCTTTAGAAAATTAAGTTAAATTAATCAATTTTAAACTTATGATCAGTAAGTATTTTAACATGTTAGAAAAATCGTACTTTTTTATTTTTTTTTTCTACATACCAAGACAAAGATATACATGGAGTTAATGTCATACATTGACAATAAGTTGATCTTTTTCATTATCGTTGTAACAATTGGAAAGTCATACATATTAACTTAATATGTGAAATTTTGTTATTCGTTATTCGTTATTCGTTATTCGTTATTCGTTATTGAAAGATGAAATTTTCATATATTATGTTTTATTATTAATACTTCTACATGATGTATCTGATTTGTTTGGTATTTATTATATTATCATATTATTATTATTATTATTATCGTTATTAATATACAAATATCTTATGTAAATTGTTGCTAAATTATTAATTAATTAATTATATTCAAATTGTTCAAATTTACTCAATTTGATTTTTATTAGCCTTTTTAACCATAAAATGATTTCTTATTTTCCATTTAAGTGGTCTGAAAAGTTTTAAAATCAAATAAGTTAAACTACCTAAAAATCTAAAAGCAGCTAAAACAGCCACAATCCATAAAATAATTGATAAGAAAACTTCTGAATTACCACTTAAACTTTCAGTCTTTGATGTTGTACCAGTTAATGTATGAACACCACCAATTTCTAAAACAATTATAATTAAAATTGCATTGGTTAACATCCAAACTAAAACAGTTAATGTTCTAATAAATGCATAATATGTATCATCTCTTAAATTTTTTTTAATTATTGGTGGAGGTGGTGGAATTGTTCTTAAACTTTCTAAAGTATTTAAATATGATTCATTTAATTCTTCTTCTACTCCAGGTGCAATCATAATTAATTCATCTTTATCAGTTCCTGATGATTTTGCTGATCCTAAATCTTTGGCCATTGGTTCTCCCTTGGTACCCCATGAAACATCATGAATATTACAAAATGAATAAATATTTAAAATATTTATATATGATGGTGATAATAATAAATATTGTCCAAATGATGTAAACATAAAACTTGGTTCTCCATACATTATAGCTCCAATAAAATATAATGAATAAGTTGATGCCACGGAAACAATTAAATCTCTAAATTTTGTATTGGTAAAAATCATAATGGCAGTAAAATGTTTATGATCTTTAAAAATATCTTTAACCGTATGAATTGCCAAAAAAATTGCTGCAAATAACATATAAACCATTAACACGGCAAAACAAATTGAAATTACCATATAAAATTTTTTGGTCCCCCTGGGTGTATTACCAAATGCAAGTACAAATGTACATACAACTGATGCAATATAAATCCATAGGAAAATTATGGCTAGATATTTCCCTACTGAAAAATGTAAATCTGTTGCTCCTAAATTGGCGGTTAAAATTCTGAAAACAAGGAAAAATGAGGCAATTGAAAACCATGAAACTAATAATGTAACTAATTGATAATAAAATTCAAGTTGAAAAAATAATTTTCTAACTAATGAATGATTTGATCTCCAGATTTTGGTCCAATGAAATACCGCATAAGCAGCGGCAAATAATGAACCATTAAGCCATCTTCTTCTTTGTAAAACAAATTCATCAATTTTATCAGGTACATCAGTTTCGGCTTTGGCTTCATTAACATATCTCAAGATATAATTTTTTCTCGTTTTAGCAACTAATTCAAAACATAATATTCTATCTTCAGCTAAATACATATTTGATGTAAATATACCGGCTTGACGGAAATTACGTTCTTTTAAATGTTTTTCATCATCATCTTCATTGGTTGTAACTTCTTCTCTTAAAAATTCTCCTTTGAAATATTTTTCTAATGGTCCTTCACCATCAACATTTAATAATGCTTCATATCTATATGCACTGAATGCCCCCGGTAAAACTGAAATAAATCCAAAAACTGATTCCATGGGTTTATCTAAAATATTGGAAATTTTATATTCAAAATTTTGTGCTGCTACTAATGGATTGGCTAATAATTTTTTACCTGGTCCTAATGCTGCTCTCATTTCTCCACATGCTCCTGCAACATTTGGATCTTTGAATGATCTCCATAAATGATAAAATGCATCTTTTGATGGTTTGGTACCACAATCTAATAACATAACAACTTTTGGATTTAAAATTGGACAAAATGATTGGAAACACCATCTATGACTATTAATTTTTCTTGTATTTTTTTCTTTTAAACAAAATATAAATTGAACTGGGATTGAATTTGTTTCAAGATGAACTTTATCATTAATTGTATCAATTCCAACCGTTGATGTATATTCAAAAATATGAGACTTAACTTCTTTATCATTAATTTTTGATTTTGCATAACCTTCTTGATAAATTCCCATAGCTGTTAATAATTTTTCAGCTCTTTTATTAAATTCTAATCTACCATCATTAACAATAACAACCACAATTTTTTTCCATGATTCATCACCCCATGTTGGATCAGATCTATTAGTTAAATTTTTAATATTATTGAAAACACCTTTTAATGTTCTACCTAATAAAATTTCATCTTCATTATACATGGTAATACAAATTAATAATTCAGTTTCTCGAGGTGGTGAATATAATGCCTGTCTTATATTATATTTAAATTTTTGAAAATTTGATGGTCCACATGTTGCTGCTGTATATCTCATAAATGACATTTCTCTACCACCATCATTAATTTTACTACCATATGTATCTAATAATGCTTTGGGAACTGGTGCATCAATTACATAATTCCCATTAACTAATTTTGCCTTTTTAATGGTTTTGGTATAATTTAATTTTGGTGTAAAATCATCTTCATCTTCATCAAAATTATTTTGATGATTAGAATAATAATCTGATGATGATGATATTCCAGTTTTCATAGTTGATTTTGATTTTGAACGGGTTAATGTGTTTTTTCTTGCTAATGTACCTGTTCTTTTAATTGTATTACCTCTTCTTATAATTTCTTCACCAGTTTCTGAAAATAATGAATCATCATCTCCAAATGGATCAAAATCATCATCATCATCAGCATCTTCTAATGGATTAATTAAATAATCATCACCGGTATAACTTAATAATTGTGAGTATGGTCTAAGTGGTCTACTACCTGATGGATCATTAAGTTCATATGGTTCTATGGTTTCCATTTCATATTCATTAAAATTGGTTGATGATCCATTAAGATAATTTTTTTTACCTGGACTATATATATTGGGTGGGAATTCAGGAGAAATTTCTTGAAATGCAACTGATTTTGATGATTTTAAATTTGGTTTTTCAATTGAATTAAAACTTCCTGATGATGAATTATTAATACCATTTAGAACTCCAGATTTTTCATTCATTAAATTATCATCTTCATCAACAAATGTACTATAACTTGAAGATTTTTTATGATGTTGATTACCACCATTACCATAATAATGTTGAGGTTGTAAACTATATCTTGATTGAACTAATGGAGGTGGAGAAAATTGATGACCTTCATATGATTGTCCTTGATCATAAATTGGAGGTGGAGGAAATCCAGTATTTGAATTATTCATAAATGGATTAATACTGCTTTGACGAGTAACATTTATTGAATTTGATTCAGGATAAACATTAGGTACAGAGTTTAAACCAGAATATGAATTCATACGAGAATGTGATTGAGAATTTATACGGGAATAAGAATGATTACTTAAACTTGTACTTGATTGTAAATTATTGGGGAGAAATTGAGTTTGACTATGATTCACATTATTATGAGGATCAGTTTCATAAGAACGAAGTTGATCAATTGAGTTAAGTCTTGTTTCATGATCATGATCATTCTCATTGAATAAATCATCATCCTCATCATCACTTAGGATTGGGAATGATTTGTTACCACCATAATTTCTCAGCATTTTGAAAAGTTACTTGGTGATTATGAATTAGGAAAGGGTAGCAAAGGGGTATATAGAAAAGTCTTAAGATTTAATCACTACGTATAAGAAGAAGAAAGTAAGTTAGAGTATCATAAGTTTTTTCTTTTGACGTGGACTCAAGGAAAAATAATCACAGTTAGTTTTGGCAAAACAGAAATCTATTTTTTTTTAAAATCTCCCGAGTTGTAATGACAAAAAAACAAAATACTCATTATATCACAGTGTATATCCCCATACACAATATATATACTGTATAAGGTAGATCACCTTTGAGCCCAGTTCGTAATATTGTGACATTGTTTCACTTACATCGGCACAGTTCTAATAATAAACAAGTCTATTATTAATTTTTCTGATGAGTTTTCCAATTAAGCTGCGAATGTCTTTGTAAGTTTGTTTACTTGTGGCCTAATCAGGAAGAAAACCAAACAAAAGCCCAAAACGCAGCTGACAAAAACAGGACGGCTCCGTACACCATATGGCAAACGTTATGATCTAGGGTCCGTTCCAGCTCTTCCTTAAGTACCCATCAGGCAATAATAGCACACGTCCACATTTCAGAGTTATTATGTGCATAGATTGCTTTCTTATGAAATAAGCGAACAGGCTTCTACTAATGGCTTGAATCAGGCTTACAATCGGTGGGCTTATTTCTTTTCGTAAGGAAACAGCAAGCTCAAGTACAATTCATGGTTATTGCCTACAGTGAAATTCACTAGCATAGACTCTAGATCTACTATAAATGTACTGATTTGAATTTCTTTATCTAGTATACATATTTAACCAGTTATACTACTTTTAATGTTATACTACTTTTAATGTAACTACTTTTAATGTTATACTTCCACTTCTTGGGTATAGTAATGAGATGAACATTTGTCACATTTCACAAGTACAAACTAACACGGTTTGTTGCACTATCAACCTGTTGTGTGTAACAACAAACCCTTTCTTTTCCTTTGATTGTACACAATTTCTCTTTAAATCTTATCGTATCTGACATCATTGATGTACATTCACCATATTTAGTATACATGTAAAGAGATCTGTGATTATGGAACACATCATATTATCATATGGTACTTTTCTTCATGTGCATAATATGTACATTCTTATTTACTCAGATAAGCCATTGATGGCTTGAAATTAAGCGTGCTTGAGTTTTTTTTTTTTTTTTTTGCATCATGAAGCATTATTTCAAGCCATTGCTTTACGAGGAACATATAACACAACTTTTTTTACTTGATTTAGAAGTTAATGTCAGTAAGCATTTTGAATGATAACCATGAGAACATTTGAAATATATTAACTCACAGTGTAAAAATTTTTCTTTATCAAATGGAAGTGCAAATAATTCATTTGGTTTAACCCGGTTGAATATCAATGCATCACTTTCTTTGGCTTCCCACGCTTTATAATGATCTGATAAAACTTCATCACCCCACATTGTTTTACCACATGAAGTACATATTTTGGATTTAATGTCCCATCCTTTTAGTTTCTCATTCTTAATTTGTTTCATACTTTTATAGATTCCGTCATTGATCATATTCAATGATATACTTAAGATCTCACTTTCGTAAGAATACGAAATGAAAACATCTTGCAATATGGCTCTCACATTTGATAATGTAGCGATTTTGGCGTTTTTAGATGAATGTTCTAAAAATTTGTTAAATATAACTAAGAATGATTTTTCTCTCTTTTCATTATCGTTCGCTCTTGGATCTAATTTTGTGTCTATAACTTTTCGAAAGGTTCGATGGATACATTTATTGATGAATTCCGTCTTATGATTTGATGTCATCGTTGATTCTGTCAATGTTGAATTAGCCATGACTACTAAATTTTCAATCAAATATAGCCACATTGTTTCATTAAGTAGAGTTTCTTCAGTTTCGTTCGATTTTTTATATGTATCAGGATGTTCACAAATGTTTAAAGCACACTCGAACAACTCATTAAATTTGTTAATAAAGTTCTCCTTGCTATCATCTTTTTCATTCGATATATCAGTCGTACGTATCATCATCTCAATTATCTCATTCAATGCTTCTTGAAAGTCATGATCGTGTATATATAGAACTGATAGACTATCTACCTTGTTTTCCAGCTTCAATAAATCTTTAATTTCATCAAATTCAGATCTATCTCTAGCCAATATATGAACATTGTCACTGACAAAATCTACTAATTCAACAGTCTTATCTAACTTGCATAGTAGTTTGATATACACACTTACCAATTTTACAATATCAGGCAACTCTTTGATATTTTTGGTAGAGAATAATAATGTCAAATAATTGTACTGCATCAAATCATCATCGGTAATGAGTAAAATTTCATTATGAATTGATGGATAAAATTTATTGATGATTTTGAAAAACTCCTCAGTATCAATTTGCAAGAACGCTTTGAAATTTTCCTTAATTACATGTAAAACATTCAATCTATCAGTTATACTATGTGTCAGATTGAAAAAGCTTTCAAAGACTGTACTCAACGAATCAACTTGAAATTCTTTTCCCAATTTCTGTTTTTGTTTCTGCCTTTCTAACCATATTTTCAAAACTTTATCGTGCTTATTATCAACTCTGTAAATATTTATCAAAACATCATAAAATCTGGCAGCTTTTAATTTTTCAATCAAGGTGGTGTCATCTTCAGTTTCATAAAGTGGTAAAATACTTTGTAATGCTAATTCACAATCATAAAAAATATCTTGATTTGTATTAGAGCATAAATCATCAACTATTTTATTCAATACTGATTCCGAAAGTCTTATAAATTGGGGGTATTTTGGGTAATTTCTAGCAATGAATATTGATAATTGAATATTATCTAAATGATCGAAACTCGTTTTATTTGACTCATATATATCGAGTAATGCCTCGATTATATATTGTCTATTGATTTTATTATTTGGATTATCATTTAAACAAGGATTCTCAAAAAATTCATTCAACGTCGATAGCATTTCAAATGAATTTGCTTTCAATAGAATATACAAATATGGAAAGATCGTATCGGTGTTTTCATCAATTTCGTCAACGAATGTCACGCTGAAAAGTATATTGCAGACACTACTTCTTGCGAAGCTTTCTTGATCTTGTTCAATGTACTTATCAGTTGGGTACTGTCTTCCAGTAAGTATATATGACATATAAGGATATACTTTTTGAAGGTCATCATTTAAATCATCACAATCTTTTCGGATCTCTTTTATGAAATCAATTAATGGCGTAGAATAATCTTGTAATAACTTAGTCCAAATATATATGGAGCAATCACGTAAATTATACTTTTTGCATAATGTTAATGTAAGATCAATATCTAAGGTCTTGGTATCAAGTATGCATATAATTTCTGTTAATTCTTCCCCTTTACCATTCGATATATAATACTCAACTAGCTCCTTTAATATTATTGGAGGTAAACTCGATATACCCCCAGCTAAAATGTAAGATTCCAAAGTTTTGAAAAAATTAGATTTATCTTTATATGATTCGAATAAAGATTCTAATATATTAGATAAATCATCTTTCGTATCTTTAGAAAGGTAAGAAATTATATCAAAGCAAACAGCGAGAAAATAGTCATGATCGTATTTAAAATTACTGAATAAATGAGGTATAGTTTCATTCATGATATCGATTAGATATGGTTTTACCATTGAACTTCTTGATTCCGGATCGTTTGGCAAACCTGCTAGTACTAACTGTCCTGTATTAGTTGAGTTATAATATTCGTTCGCAGCTAGCAAAGCTAAAGAGTAATTTCCTGCTGATAAATGTTCAACGAGTCTGTCTGCCCAAGTCGAACATCTACCAAAAATTATTTTTTTTGATTGATCATTTGATAGTAGCATCAACCTATTTTTGAAGAATTTAATTGAGTTATTGTAGCTTGTGTATGTTGGACTTATAACTGACTCTGTAACGTGTCTTTCATTGGTATTGTTCTCATTGATCGTAAATTCAAACTTACAAATCTCATTTTCATCGAGATTGTCTTCTCCAACGACCAATAAAGATGAATCATCACCTAAAACAGTATAGTATAAAGCAGTAAAATGTACATTTCCAGTTTCGTGAGTCTTTATGCCTATTAGGAGTATATCAGATGATAACCATTTAATGCTAATGATATTATCATATTTATTTGGACATGCCCATCTTGCAGTTTTATCAATTGGAAATTTGGGTATTGCTTTATCCTTATCCTTTAGGTCACCGATAACTGACATCAAATTAGCAGGTAGTCTGTCATTACGAATTTCTAATATTGTAAGTATATTATTCCAAGCATAAGCTAATTTAGAGTTTTCTACCTTCTTAGACTTTTTTTCCATGCATGGATACCAGCATAAACACCCCGTCGTGCTTGCTGTTGAATTATTTTGTTTCGTAACGTATTTTGATTTCCCAATTTTGAAATGAGTAATTGGCTTTAAATTATGAGGATTGTTAAGTGAAAGTATTGAAATGATTGCCAACATATTACCTGTCATTACTGCTAGTAGACCAATTTGGTCAGTCAATTGATGAGACGAGCCTAGAGGTAAGACAGAACAATCATGAATCAAATATTTACCACTGCTATCATGAATATTTGCATCATTTTTACCAAGTAACTTTTGTGCTAAGAAATGCTTTGTGAGAAATTTTTTAAATCCATTATGGAAGAAAACTAAACCTGAAATATCTGACGAAACTAAGTTTGAGTGCAGATCGCCAATGAAATTAATTGACTTTATAGCAACATTGATTAGATGACCTTGACCACTTTTACTGAATCTGTTTTCAAGAGATATTGGATAAATAATGAAAAATGGAGTAATAGTACTAGGTATCGATGCTGAGCTTCCATTGCTTGATGATAAATCCCATAGTATGATTTTTCCATTATCAAAACCTGCAGCAAGGAACGAGGAGTCAGACGAGAATGTAATTGCGGTTATTGAACCGCCAAGCAAGTTTCTACTAACTTCATCATCCTCGGTGGTATTATTTGAGTCATTCTGTTGATCGTTTGTAGATACATCATTTGATTCCAAAATGAATTCAGCACCTTGACGATAATTAAACCCAATTATTGACCCTTTGTCTGTTCCCAAAACGATATAAATCGATGAAGGTTCGACATAGTTTATAGTGCCATGTCTTTTTATAAAATGAGGAGAATTAATGATTTTTGAAATTGCTTCAGTTTCGGCCCACTTCATGAAATTTTCAGTTATCAAGTTAGCATTTTTCGATATATCGAAAGTGGACTTATTACTTACCTCAGCTTCCAAAGTGTTCTGTTTATGGTTTTGTAAAGCTAAACTTATTTTTGTTTGGGATCTATCATCGAATCTATGCTTTCTTATGGGTGAATTGAAATTCGATAATGATGAATTGATACTGGAATCTATACTAATTGTTGGTGTTAAACCGCTTCCGGCCAAAATTGAATCATTTGAAGGTATCAGTTGATGAATTGACATTTAAACCTTATACATGTATAAGTATTCTACTCAAAATCAATTGATGTCAGATCATATCACCTTTATAATTGACCTTTTAGTACCATGTCGCATGTCGCAGCGGAAGCGTTTCGCCTTTTCCTGCAGATGGAAATGTATACTTTACAAAATCGTACGAACAATTGGCTTTTTTTTTTTGCAGACTACTTGTATCAAGAACAAATCATGATATCTTTTTAACTAGCCATGTTCTTAAGCTAGAAAGATTGAAGCTGAGAAAAGGAATTCGTATATGAACGATTTTTTAGTCACTGGTGTACCTATATTGCATTTTCTACAATACTATACTTGACGCAAGCTACTGAGTCATATTCATCATTATTTATTTATTATAACTCTATAAAAAGAAAAAAAAAAACATATGTAACCGTGAAATAAAAATACATAATAGCTTAAGGTACCGAAAACAAGCTATAATGTTTGAAAATAGCAAAGATATAAACTTTTTAAGCGATTTTTTCTTTCAAGAAGAAGCTCAGTAGCTTAAACATTTGAAAAATACATGCAATTAATAAAGCACCAACTTGAATTACCAGCCACTTGACAACATGTTCATTGGTGTTTTCGGACAAATCTCTAAATTGAGCTTCCTTTTCCCTGATAAATCTTTGCTCTCTTATGATATCGATTAATTTGTCATTTAAACCATTAACCTGATGAGCCAAAGTCTCAACTCTGTGGGTATGTTTTGAGTCAATATTATTACCATCTCCGATGAGAAAATCCATTGTTAATCTTGATTTAGTAAATTTTGAATCTTTTAAAGCTGATGGATTTGAACCACCACCATCTAACCATTTTTTTTTATAAAAACTTTTTGGAGTCATACAAATCCTATGTTCGCCCGAATCCAAGGCGCTGAAAGTGAATTGACCAGATGCTGAACCACGTTGATGAACGACTCTATGATTTGAATCGAATGTTTCTTCGACATCTATAAGAGTTCCTGTATCTGTTTTATCTCTTGGAATTATATAAGAGTCAGTTTCAGGATCGTATATCTCTAATTTATACCTTCCAATAAGTAGATGACCCCTGGTTAATTCTTTATAGAAACATCTTTTATGATTATGATTTAAATAAAAATGGAATGAAATTGCATTCACATCGGCGGGTAATATTAGAAGTATGAAGAAAGATATCAAAATGAATGAATGACGTAGTGGTATGAATATCATTTGTATTTATGACTGTTGATTATGACAATAACCGGTTATGTGAATTGTATACGCAAATTTATGAATCGGTAAGAATTGGTCTGATGGGACAAGTGTTATAAATCAATAATAGTGGGTTTGTATATAAATATAACGGCGTGTCGTGTCAGATTATATAAAGCTGGAACGATGCAGCCAAAGCTACTGATTTTTCAAGACTGTAAATGAAAGTGGAACAGACTACTGATAGGAGCTAACAGATACCAATAAGATCTTATGAACGGGAAGTTGTGAGTAGATGCAAAAGCGTAGGTTTAGATGAGTTGTTAAATTTAGATTTTTGGTGTCTTGTAAACATTTATGGAAAAATGGAGTGAGAATTTACACGACCGCAGATGAACTAAAAGATAAAGATAAAGTAACCTTGATTGATCATCGACTGCGGTTTTCGATAATATATTAAAGTTTTATTGAATTGATTTATAGCATGAACTTGTCATTACAAGATCCATTTTCAGTAGCGAAAGAATTCCCTGAAACATTAACTCAAACTTTACAATATGGTCACTCAGTAGTCATACAATTCAATGAAAAAGGTGATTATCTAGCATCAGGACTAAGTGATGGATCAATAATAATATATGATTTAACTAGTAATGGAGGAATCATAGCTATACTACAAAGAGGAGGACATATAAGACCAATCACATCGCTAAGCTGGTCCTCATGTGGAAGATACATACTCTCTTCATCCCAAGATTGGACTTCATTATTATGGGATTTGAGTAAAATTAATCAAGATAGAGATGAAGACGATTATGATAATCCAATAATCAGGAAAGTTGAATTTGAAGGACCAATATGGCTGTCAATGTTGAATCCAACCAATCCATTTATATTTACCGCTTCATTATTTGAAGATAATCCTGTTTATGTTGATATGATTGACAAAGCGAACATAAAGATAACTAAATTAGATACAATTCCTTTACCAATACGAAAAGAGGAGGAGGAACAAGAGTTATATGATAATGATAATAATAATTATAATGATGATGATGATGAACAACCAAAAAAGAAGAAGAAGAAAAATGATAAACATGTTACTTTAGTTTCAATATTTACACCCAATGATGGGAATTATATATTTACAGGTACAAGTAAAGGATGGATAAATATATTTACTACGATGAAAGGAGAAATAAATATGGTTCATTCATTTAAAATTGGAAATTCAAATATAAAAACACTTGTGATTAGTCCAAATGGTAGAAAATTGGGAGTAAATGCTAGTGATAGAATAATAAGACAAATCAATGTGCCTGATTTAATAAACATCGAAAACCCAGAACAATGGGAATTTGAAATAGAACATAAATATCAGGATGTTGTTAATAGATTACAATGGAATACAGTTTCATTCAATCATAATGGAGAGTTTTTGGTAGCATCAACGTTTGGACAAAGTTCACAGGATTTATATATGTGGGAGACTGCATTAGGCTCGCTTATCAAGATATTGGAAGGAAGCCCCGAAGAACTTATTGACGTTAAATGGAATTCTTATCGATGCATGATTGGATCCACCGGATTAGACAGTGGGACTGTTTATTTGTGGTCAATTCAATTCCCACAAAAATGGAGTGCATTGGCACCTGATTTTGTTGAAATCGAAGAGAATATAGAGTACGAGGAGAAGGAAGATGAATTTGATATAATAGATGAAGATGTATTAATCAAGAAAAGAATGGAAGAAGAAGATTTGATGGTTGACATTGTGACAAAAGAACCATTGGATGCAAGAGGATTCGATGTTACCACCAGTTCATTTGTGATACCCATATACTACGAACGAAACATTGAACAGGACCTATATACGTGATAGCCATATACAGACCCACCATCCATTTATATAACAGTAATCACCCACACAATACATCAGCACACAATGTAGCGCAGAACAAAGCACCCTACATGGTCCAGTAAACAGTACAATGTATATACGATACAATGTAATCAATGTATATACGACATGGAGTAAAAGCCCACACACCACTAAAATAAAACACGTCCTTTCTTTCAGCCAGTAAAAATTGCAAAAATTCTCACGTTCGCAAAGCGAAAAAACAGAGAAAAAAGTAAAAAGTGAAAAGTAAAAAAAAAAGATAAAAAATAAATAAATAAAGAAAACCAAAACAAAAACAACAGGAAAAAAAATAGTAAACAAAAATTTAATCACTTTTTGAAAAAGCTGCCTTTATTACACTTTCTCTCTATCTGTCTCCATACAATCATCACTCCATTCAGAACAAAGCGCTGGTGCCTCGTATACTTCCCCAGCTGTCTCTACCTCCCCCGTCTTACTCATAGCGTTCAGCTCACAGTCACTACTCTTAAGTGTTCTGTCATAACTTGTTCTGGTTCTCAACTGTTCAATTCGTCATCTTTTTTTTCTTGTTGTAATTGAAAAACAAAACAAAACAATACTACTTGATTTTACATCCTTCATTTTGACTTTTTTTTTTCATTGATCAATCTTATCTCGGGTTCTCCTTCATCTAAAACTTCTTGATCCATTCATCTCATCTTACATTATAATAATTGGGTAATCAGAAGTTCATTTAGTCTCCGGTCCTTTTATATTAGTTGTTCAAAACATAAATTTCAAAATTACAATTTACCCGCTGGTAAAATATCTTTCTTTGGTATAAGCCCCTCCTCCCCATTGCTCTATACCAAACGATTTGATATACTTCTTATTGTCTACTAAATTCAAAAAAAACAGTACTACATCGTCATTGTTGATTCAAGTTTGTTTGTTTTCTTTTTTTTTTAAGATATTTCTCATCATCTAACTATCAATCATATTGAATATACACCAAATATTCATATTTATTGTCATAGTCATTCAGCATCATTAAATTACACTACATAATCAGTCATCCGAATTCATTCGAAAACATACTTTCATCGTGTTATCCATCATTTTACTAGTAAAACTGTGTTTTTTTCCCAAATTTTCAAATCTTATTTCATATCATGTCACAAGGTACTACAACTCCAAGAAAGCGTACAGCTGGTGATTCAGATAACGATCTTCCGACTTTCGATGATCCCCTTGACTTAGTCAATGCAGTCATATCAACTCTTCAACATCCGGACGAAAGAACTAATGTCGCCAAAAATTATGCTAATGATAAAAATCTTGCAACTGAAATTCAAGCTTATGCTAAAATAGCAGGTCAAGATTGGACTTATTATGTTAAATCTTTAGCGGTTTCAATTGGTAGAAATACAGATAATCCAACTGGTGCCCCAATTCCGGCTCACTCTTTAATAGATATCGATTTAGGTCCTGCAAAAGTCGTTTCTAGACAACATGCTACAATTACTTATAACATTGATTTAAGTTGTTGGGAACTTAAAGTTCTCGGCAGAAATGGTGCTCGCATTGATGGACAAAAAATGCCCGTTGGTCCTCAACATGCAACTCCTTTACATTCTGGAGCTATATTAGATGTAGGTGGAACACAAATGATTTTTATATTACCTGATTCACCTCCAAATATACTGCAAAAAATGTTGCAAACATGTTTATCAAAATATAAACATAATGATAATAACAAAAATAATAATCATAATAAATCAAGAAAAAATTCAAATTCTGATTACCCTCAATCAAATTCTATGAGAAATTTTCAAATATTTGATAAAGCTCAATTAACTCAATCTCCTTCATCTGCATCTGCATCCTCTTTACAAAATAATTTGGATCAAGATTTATCAAAGGAGGAAGCAAAAGAGATTAAACCTCCTTATTCTTATGCAACCATGATCACTCAAGCTATTTTATCAAATGATGATGGTGTTATGTCATTATCTGATATTTATAATTGGATTGGTGATCATTACGCATATTATAAATATAGTAAAACAGGCTGGCAAAATTCAATAAGACATAATTTATCTTTAAATAAAGCTTTTGATAAAGTTCCAAGAAGACCTAATGAACCAGGTAAAGGTATGAAATGGCAAATTAGTGATACTTATAAACAAGATTTTTTAAATAAAATTCAAAATGGATCTTTATCGAAAACAAGAAGAGGTTCATCAGTTTCAAGACAATTACAATTACATCTTGCAACTCATCAACAACTTCCTGAAGCTCAAACATATTATAATCAAGATGGTTCAAAATCACAAGAACCACCTCAACAACATCAACAACAAAACCAAGAGTCTCATCTCCATCAACAACAAGCACCCCCACCCCAACTTCAACATCATCATCAACAAGTACCACCTCCTAATCATAGATCAGACTCTTATGATCAAAGATTCAATCACTCGAGAAACAATTCATTACCGAAGTTAAGTCAACCAATGCAATACCCAGGAGTTCCGTCGAATCCAATGCAAGCAAATCCTTTATCGTATATGAATCAACAAAATGGAGGATTTATGGGAATACCAAATGGAGCTGTTGGTGGTAACCGCCCTTATACAGGTTATCAACAAGTTCCTCCACCACACTCAATGATGTATGGAGCTCCAATGATACATCAGCAACATCAAATTCCAGGTGCTCCTCAACAAATCCCAGGTGCTCCTCAACAAATCCCAGGTGCTCCTCCACAAATTCCAGGAGTACATCAACAAATACCTCAACATTTACCTCATCAATCTCAGCAATCGAAGTCAAATAACAAAAGCGAATTATCATCTCCCATAAGACAAAGTAATGAATTGAATTCAACCACTCCTAAATTACCTAAGGTACCAACAGGTAATCACATATTCAATTTACCTCCACCTCCAACTCATAATCATGGTATGTTATCCTCTGCTCCCGCCAATCATTCACGACTGAACTCCTACACGAATCCTGCCGATAATGCTAATTCGTACAATAATACAACCAATAATAACCCCAATACTAGCGAGTCAAATGTGAATTCAAATAATACATCCACCGCAGGAACAGGAGCTCAAACCAATAGTACATCTGATTTTGCAATGGGTTTCACAAGTCCTAAGAAAATTGCTCCACTTGAAGCATTCACTCCTGAACGTGGTTCAAAATCAAGTGGTAATAATAATAAATTAAGTATCCCAAATGGATTTAACACTAATCAATCATCACCTGCATTTTGGAATTTTGTTCAGTTTAGCACCCCAAATGCTCAAACTCCGTTAAGAAAGAATAGTGAAGAACTGAATGGGCAAGGTAGTCCAACTTTAAGTAGAAAAGTTCTTAACAATAATGGGTTTTCAAAACATGAGGATGAAAAAAGTGAAGAATCATCTCACAAATCAGATGAGAATAAAAACGACAATATAATCAAAGCTGAAAAAGATGAAAAAATAACAGCTTGATGAAAGTTTTTCAAATCTATCATTAAATTTCAATATAATTAATTACTTCGCTTTTTATTTATCAAAAAAATTATTGTCATTATATATAATTTTTCAAAAGTTTATGCCCTTAATCGATGTTTTCCATTTACGAATGTGGTATCAATATCACAATTACCTTTTAAATGAGTTCATTTTTTGCCTGTACGTGTTATGTATATAATATTTTTTAAGTCCCAAATTTATCTCCATATTTTTTTACATATATATATATTTCAAGACACTGTAACTGTATTTTTCATTTCAAAATTTTGTTGCTCTCTTTTCAAGGTAAATTTTCGACTTCACTTCATGTTTTCAAAATTTATACTTCGCTACTATACAATACAATTTATACAATAACTAAAAAGCCGATCTATTCCTTAAATCGAAAATTTTCTTTTCGATTTCTTTGGGAGTTCTATCCAATTGATTAGCAACTTTCATTTTCAATGATGGACTTAATTCATAAAATTTTTCTAATAGGTCACCGTCAATAACATTCTTAACTGGATTATAATAACTTCTGAATTTCAAATGATCTTTACCTAGCAAATTATAGCTTTGCTTATTTTTATCAAAGTCATCAAAATTGAAGTCAAATTTATTTCTTAAAAGAATTTCTAGCTTCGACAAGAGCTCAATTTCTTGCTTTGTTGGTATAGGCATGAATAAACCGATGGTACCTTGTAATCCAGTATAAAAAACACTTTCAACTCCCCCAATTATCAAAGAACCCTTTGTAAAAGATGTTGGAATATCTTGTAAATAAAACTCACACAAATTTTTCAATCTTGAACCTGATGCATTAAGGTAATTATCTTGATATTTCAAAGTTGTATCATTATTAATCTGTTGTGCAACACTCTTGGGTATTCTTGATACAAAACAGTTACCGAATTTGTCACCCCCTATAATTGTATTCGAGTCTAGAGTTTCCAATGATGTTATTTGTCTCTGCATTATATCGTCCGAAAAAGATATAAACTGATTAGTGATTTTATCATATTTTATGAAAGCGGTCGAGTTACGTGAATCTCCTGCAACTATTAAATTACCACCTTGATGTACCAATTTTACAATATTGTTAAGATGACTGATCATTGAGGATGCTTTACGTAATAATTGTTTTTGCCCCAAATCATAAAGTCTGACAAAGTTCTTGAGACCAACAAGTAATTTCCCATTGAATGGAATTATGGACATTGGTGGAAAATCTATTTGCGTTTTGTGTATAAAGTTGATCGTGAACTCCTTTGGTGTGTTGTAGATTTCGAATGTATATAAGAAATTATTACTTGATGAATTTGGTAAGAAACTCATGTTTTCGACAGTTCCAACGATTACATACGACTTATTTGGATTTGATTCGAATTGGATTTGACAGATCGAAACAGCTGATTCATTGTTGCTTAATTCAATCGTTTGAAGAGTTTCTTGAGAATCTAGATTGAAAAATTGTATACAAGAGGCCCATGAATCTTCCAGCCTTTCGTATCCGAATGCATCATAATAATCTTGATCGAATTCCATTTCTAATTCTTCATTACTTATCGTTGACTCATTTAAAATAGTATTTGGAAATGGTGATTTAATACCATATTCTGACTCAATAACGTACGCATATGTATTGTGTCCCTTCTTATCAATGATCATTCTTCTCGGAGTGTATCTTAATTTTAGACTGGTCACAGTAAAATCGTTGTTTATGTCGAAGCTTGATTCTTCTTCACTTTCATTATCACCCATAGTGAAAATTACCAAGTTACCTTCCGAAATCCCAACAATTCCTTCTCCACCTAATTCTTCTGAATAAAAAGAAGCACCAGTAGTAATGCTTATACCCATTAAAGGAGTTACCTTGAATAGGTCTTGATTATGGTGACAAATCCAAGGACGGGAAGAAATTGCGAAAACTCCACTTTGACTTAGTTGTGGTAATCCCACTATGGATAAACGAACCAGTTTAGAGCCTAAGTATTTTATTCTAGTGTCTGATAATTTTCCCGTTATTTCATCAATAATTGCACGAACATAAACACCATTTTCCATACCGATATGAATGTAAGTTGTAGTACCATGAGGTAGTAACACTATGGAAGAGCTATTTGCAGAAAGTGCTTGTAATGTTAAAACCTCAAGCATATTATGTTCCTGTAACGATATAACTTGTACAGTCTCATCTGAGCTTCCAATGATAGCAAATGGAGACTTACGTTGAGATTCTTTGGAGAAATTTGATAATATCGATAAAGCAGTGATGGAGCCACCGCTTATCTCTATATTTTCTTCATACTCTTTTAATTGATCGTCAATTGGATCAATTTCGAAATATCGAATTTCACGATTAGATAATCCAATAATGACTTGTTCATTATTCGTACTTGCGTGCAAGATAGAAATACCACCAGGGGTATCCCAATCAGTGGTTATTTTTTTTATTTCACTATCGTCATCTTCTTTAGTATGCCTTATATGCCTTATACCATAAGCATGTATTTGTACTATAGATGATTTACCGACCTGTTGTACCGCGATTGTTGGTTGATTCATAACGAATTTGCTTTCATTATATAATTCGATTTCTTCACCTATAGATAACACTAAAGTTCTCGAGGCTAATGTAGATGAAAGAATTAAGTAATTGTCACTTTTAGAATCTGCGAATATTTTTGACGTAAATACTCCTGTGGGAATTATCTCCGGACATGGCTCTGACACTATTGTAGACGTTGGAATTCCATGAGACAATGTTTTCAAATATGAATGAGAAGACAATGTAACCAATTGTTTTATAGGGTCAGACGAGTCTGTACTGGTTGTATCAATTAATGATCCATCAATTATTGGACCTAGAGTCTCTATTATATCGACCAATGCTAAATTCTCAAGTCCCTTAGGAGTGAATGGCTTGACAGGTGCCTTTATCAATTCCTGAAATTCGATTTGTGATTTTAAAGTCGTTTCATCATGCTCCTCAGCTAGATTTTCGAATTGAAAGAATAGTTTGTTGTTCGAGGCGACATCAGCAAATAAGAAACCGCTTTTCAAAACATTGAAATTATTAGAAGATGGAATAGTATCGAAATATTTTATATATATATCATTAATTGATTCGAGGTCATCATTATAGTCAATTGTTATTTTGAATAAATCACCAAGTGAACTTTGACATAAAACAAAAAAATTGTTCTTCTTCAATTTGTGAGTGAAATGTGATGTGATGACGGTGTTTTCCGTTCCTTTCCTGATAGGTAATGGTAAATATAATGCAGTCTTTTCAGGGTTTGGATGACTATAGCATATGTAAGATTCACAACATATAAGCAAACCACCTATATGTCCTGGTAAGGGAATCAAACAGGTTGCTGAACTAAGTAAAGGTTCTTTAGTAATAGCTTTTTTCTTCACTATATGATTCAAACCCTGGTCCAATTCATAATAGTTGAGAATCAATGGTGTTAATTCTGGATCATAATCAGGAACGTCATCGTCGTGATCGTCTTCTTTTTCATATTTACTGTAGTCGATTTCTAAGGCTGCAAACATAGGGTTCTCAAATTGAGTATCTAAAGCACACGTTTGGAAAGTCAATGTCAGTTTAGTTGAAGCCTCTAAAGGTGATGATAATTCTAGATTTCCTTCATTGTTGACTTTAACTTTATAAAGTAATTTATTTTTCTCAATTGACGATATCATAATGCAACTGCTGTTTGGATCAACACTCAAATATTCACCTGGAGTTGTTCTTCTCAAACCATTCTTAGAATGTGGTTCTTGTATAATTGGGATAAATTGAGAAGAGGCTTGATTGAATTCGGCGATCACAATTTTACCAGAATCAGAAGTGATCACAAGAAAATCTTTTTGAGATCCAGGAAGCCTTAATGTATCAACACATTGTATTATACCAAATGAAAATTGTTGAGATACTTTTATAATTTTACCTGATGTTGAATTTGGTTTCCATAATTCCAAACTAGTTGAATTTGCAAGAACTATTTCTTGAGATTTTTTTGATCCGAAAAATTGACCAATTACTGACTTGAAACTCAGAGACGGTGGTTTAAGTGTGAGATGGTATAGATACAACGATTCATCCTCGATAAGCATTATTATAGTATTCAAGCTCGAACTAGAACCTACAAAGTCACGACACTTGATATGTTTCATAGATGAGATTTAAAAAAATGAAGATGCACATACCAATACTGCACATAATATTAGCTCTAGTAACTTTTTCTTCTTTTATTGATTTCAATTATCAAATGATTATTCTAGCGTGATGTTGAAACACATAATCTAATTCTAATCACAATAAAATCAAAGCAAATAATTATTATACAAGATGGGTGCCAGGTAAGTAGTTTCTTTTGTTCAGAGAGTATGATACGTGACTCAGTGCTCTTGAGCCAACAAATCTATAATTTCAAAACACTAACAAAATTATCAAATTTAAATAGTTGCAAAGATCAGAAGAGAGCACTTGCCATATGCTTACAAAGATCACCATGTGTACTTCTAGATAGAAACACGCCCAAAGACTGTTTAACCGATCCTAAGTTGAAAAAGGAATTACCCGAGTTATGTGTTGCTAATTTCAGAGAATTTATGGATTGTAGAAGTGGAGTTTTTGATATGAGGAAAAGAATGAAAGGGAATGCACCATTATCAACCGGTAAATATGATGAAACATATGAAAATTTATCGAGCGGAAACTTTAACGCTAGTGATGAGATGAGAAAATTAGATGTGTTGAATAGAAATTTACATAAACAAAAACAACTCAAAGAAGCCCAAGAACATGCAAAATTATCAGGGAATGAAACAGAAGTTTAAACAGTGTTTTAATGTGACGACGATGAGCTAATGTTTCAATAGTTCTGAATCAAAAATTATTTATAAAAATTAATATTCTTTGACATAATATTCATGTAAATAGTCCATATAAATATTGTGATCATTGAATTATTTATTTATTTATTTATTGTATAGTTAATATCACAATAAACAGAATGATATATTATAATACAATCAGTTAAAATCAAAATATCATCAGCTATATTATGCAACAATTTTTCACCCATGAGATGAAATATATTCACTTGTAGCATTTTAATGACTCATGAAATAGTCAAGCGGCCCTTTACGAGCTATGTAGAAGTTTAATACTCTCGAGACTTCACTTTTACGAAGCCAATCATATCAGCTGAGTTTTCTGCTGAATGATGTAAATTATCTATTGTTAGATACGGTATAAGCAGGAGAATTATAACACGAGTCAATATTATTGCCTAATGAGGTAAGTACCGACATATTCAGATGTAAGCACCGCCCCGACGGCATCGTAATCATTTTTTTCCTTTGACCGCCCGACGTTTTTTTTGTTTTCAATTACGCAATTTCCCTCTATAAATTAGAATTGAAATCTGGTTTTTCTCCAAGTTAAATCAAAACATTGTACTGAAAAATCATTTCAAAGAGTACTTTCAGATCAGAGAAGGTTAAACAAAAGCAGTTCTATTCAATAAACATTGCCATGTCATCAATATCCAGTAATCTTGAATCCAACAGAGTGAAAGAGTTAGATGAATTACTCTCGTTAATTCATCCAAAAATTATTGATTATATTGAAAAAGCTGATCCAAACTCAAGTAAATATGAAATTAATTCATTGGGTAAATACTATCAACCATCATATTTAAAAGATGAATTAACAGGACACAAAGAAGACGAACTTGAATTATTAAAAGGTATCAAAGGTGATAATGATAAATTGTTCAGTAAAATTGATCAAATTTTAAAATATTCGGTTAATACTTGGAATCCAGGATTTTTAGATAAATTATATGCATCAAATAATCCAATTGGAGTTATAAGTGATTTAATTTTATCTATTTTAAACACCAATTCTCATGTTTACACGGTTTCACCCGTTTTATCCGTATTAGAAAATTATATTGGTAAGAAATATGCTAAATTATTTTTCACTAATGATGAAGCAACATGTGGTGGATTAACATTTTCAGGTGGTTCATGGTCAAACATAACTTCGTTGCAAATCGCAAGAGCATTGAAATACCCTGAAACTAAAGTAAACGGTAATGAAGGGTTTAAATTTGCTATTTATACATCGAAACATTGTCATTATTCCGTTGAAAAAGCAGCAATATTATTAGGTTTAGGATCATCAAATGTATTCAAGGTCGATATTTTAGAAGACGGATCAATGGATACAAAAGATTTGGTTGATAAAATCGAACAAACGAAGAAAAATGGTTATACTCCATTATATATAAATGCAACTGCAGGGACTACGGTATTTGGATCATATGATCCATTTAATGAAATTAGTGAAATAAGTAAAAAATATAATCTTTGGTTTCATATTGATGGTTCATGGGGTGGTAATGTCATATTTTCCAAAAAACACAAGACCAAATTAAGTGGATGTGAAAAAGCTGATTCAATTACTACAAATCCTCATAAAATGTTAGGTACTCCAACAACATGCTCATTTTTATTATTACCACATGTACTGAACTTTCAAAAATCAATGTCATTAAGTGCACCATACTTATTTCATGGGCGTGAAGATGAAGGAGAAGAAAATTTTGATTTAGCTGATGGTACTATGGGATGTGGAAGAAGAGCCGATTCATTTAAATTTTATATGACTTGGTTATACTATGGATTTGAAGGTTTAGAGCAAAGAGTTGATCATGCCTTTGAAATTGCTGAAGATTTTATTAAAAAAATTGATAAAGATGATAGATTCAAATTAGTTTTAGGAAGTAAACAAGATTTACCTAAATGTTTACAAGTTTGCTTCTATTATAGACCAAAAACTTATAAATTTGAAAGTAATACTGAAATTACCAGATTCATTTCACGTGAATTGCATAAAAGAGGTAAATATTTAGTTGATTTTTCACCAAATACAACAAGTAAAGATAACGAGGGAGAATTTTTCAGAGTTGTTTTCAACTCACCAATTTTAACCGATAAGATTGTTGATGATTTGATTCATAATATCATACAAGTTGGTGAAGAATTTGAAAAAAGTTAATACCAAAAAATAAGCTTAGAATATGAAAGTTTAGAATGAAAAAAAAATAGATTAGATAAGTAGAATTAATATATATTGAAATGTGCAACATAATTAATTATCGCAAAATTGCATGATATTCAAAGTGAATATCGTTGATTATCGAGGGCCAAGATAACCAGAGCTATGAGACTCAGTATCTCATATAATTACATTATCTGGGTCCACCTTTCGATACCGTAAGCATCAGTATGAGACATACAGAAGATTAGACTCACAAACCAAAAGAAAATGCAACCCATTATTGAAACATACCAATTATAGTGGACAAGAGAATGGTACGTTGCAACGAGGGAGGAGAGATAGTAGAGGAGCAAGTACGATAAAGAAGTAGTAAAAACCAGAGTATATAGATAAGATCAGCAAACGCTCAACTTCAAATGCAACCGTAACAAGGTTACATTTTTAAGTTTTACGTTGCTTTCCCACTGGCAACTAGATCCGTACACCACCAGCACACAAAAAATACCACAAGCCTACTCTCCTGCCAACAAATAAGTTACAGTGAAAAATCGATCACTTTGAGTACAAATGGGGTAATTTTGCGAAGAGATAACGTTGACAAATAGCCTTACAAGAAGAAGATTATTTCACAAGATAATACGCGCGAACCTCTGACCAAACAACCCTGGTTCATAAAACCCTCATCCCAACAGAGTGTGGTCTCTAATGATGACGATATGGCTGCCCAGTAAAGCCTTGATTTAGACCACCTCAGTTGCTTTGGTCGACTGAAATGAACTTATCAATGATTTCCGTGTTAAAACAAGCACTAAATCTTCTCTGCACAACCACTCCGAATGAGGCATTCCGACTTTCTGCCCATTTAATACTAGAGATAACAATAAAGCACAATACAGCACAATGTGCAATCTAATACAATCACGGTACATTACAGCGCTGATACCTCTGCTACTACTCTTACTACTGCTAATCAATCATGAACACCACACAAGACTTCCCGTTGCATTACAAGTGATCGGTTCACGCGAGGTGAAGAAGTAATCGTAAAAAAAATAAAAAAAAAGTAAATCAATTAAGTTAAATTCCATGTCCTCTTTTTTTTTTTTTCACTGTATTGATATGGGATGTAACATAATTGCACAAATTAATTTAAATATAATTCATATCTAATGATTTATTATCGTATAAATAGTGTACATATTTTAGTTTACATCTTTAGGTTTTAAAAGTCTGAACAACAAACTTTAGATCTATATCATATAAATAAATCCCATTTTCCCTCACTTATCTTTTGGCTGTTAATTCCATTCTTTCAATATCTCATTTCCTTTTATATTATATATATATATATATATATAATTCACATCATTTAAAGAAAACTTATGCTATCGATAATATAGTTTCATTCACAATACAACTTTACTATAATATTTATTAATCCTTTGAATTTCAGATTTGATCCTGTTCATTATGTCGATCGAAAAGTCAAATATGGAAATCGAGGTCAACTCTTCCAATCATTCATCTCAACTAAATAATGCTTCAAGTGAAGCAAACGATGACTTTGATCATCATTTGGAGTTGAAGAAACACACCATGGAAGAAATTGCCAGTTCTGGTAAATGGTATGATCAAAAGTTAGTTTCATTCCTTCCTCAATATTCAAATTCAATGGTTCAAATTGTGATCCTTTCTTTCGTTCTTTTTCTATGTCCTGGTTGTTTCAACGCCATTACTGGGATAGGTGCTTCGGGGATCAGTGATCCTACCGTCGCTTCTGACGCTAACGTGGCTTTATATAGTACATTTGCAACGATTGGAATGGTTGGTGGTGTTATTTGTAATATCGTTGGTGCTAAAGCATGCTTAATATTTGGTGGTACAGGTTACTTCATGTATGTTGCTTCTTTATTGTGTTATAGTTATACTGAAAATGCTGGATTTTGTATTTTTGGTGGTGCTTATTTAGGTTGTTGTGCTGCAGTTACTTGGGCTGCTCAAGGTACTATCATTATGAGTTATACAACTGAAGATCGTAAAGCAAGAGCTATTATGGTATTTTGGGTGATTTTTAATCTTGGTGCAGTGATTGGTTCTATTATTCCTTTGGCTCAAAATATGCATAGTGATGAATCTTATGTTAATGTTGGTACTTGGGTTGCATTTTTGGTTTTAATTGCTGCTGGTATTGGTCTTGCATTTTTCTTACTTCCAATTGATAAGGTCTATAAATCAAATGGTACTAGAGTCATTGCTAAACAATATCCTCGTATTCAAGATGAACTCAAAGGTTTATTTCATTTATTAAAAACTGAACCAAAAATTTATTTCATGTTCCCCATGTTTGCTGCTTCTAATTGGTTTTATACTTATCAATTTAATGATGTCAATGCTGCTCGTTTCACTATAAGAACAAGATCTTTAAACTCTTTACTTTATTGGCTTTCTCAAATGATTGGTGCTGTGATCCTTGGTAGTATTCTTGATTTGAAATGTTTCAAAAGAAGTACAAGAGCAAGAATTGGCTTTGCCATTGTTTTTATCTCAGGAATGGCAATTTGGGGTGGTGGTCTCAAATTTCAATTAGGTTATACCAGAGAATCTGCTCTTACTCTTGATTTGATTGATCTTAAAGATGGTGCATATATAGGGCCTATGTTCTTATACATATTCTATGGTATGTATGATGCTATTTTCCAAAATTTTATCTTTTGGATTTTAGGTACATTATCAAACAATCCAAAGAAAGTTGCTCTTTATGCTTCATTTTACAAAGGTTTACAATCTGCTTTCGCTGCTATAGTTTGGAGATTGGATGCTTTGGAAAAAAGTTACATGAGTTTATTTGCTAGCTCGTGGGGTTTAGTTCATGGATCTTTACTCATTGCTGCACCTCTTATCCTTTTCAAAATCACCGACTTTACTTTGATTGAAGAAGATGACTTGGCTGGTATTATTGGTGATGATGAAATCAAATCAGTTAAATCCGTAGTTCAAGAGGAAATCGTTGAAAAAGACGCCTAATTTAATGCACCAATCTCAACTTTATTTTTTTCAATTCTATTTATTCGTGTATAATTCTTCTTACTTACTTTTATCGTTCTTTTTAATAATAAATAATCACTAATATATCAATCATTAATTCATTCTCATTAAACTAGCCACTACTGCAAATATATTGTTATATATTTAGTATATACAGGACATCGGTACACCACCATAATATACACTTATTCTTAATTAAACTTTCAAAACGACTACCATTTTGTCGTATAAACCAATTTGAATAAACTCATCGATCTCAATTGACTTATTAATGACAATAACCTTCATACCGGGAGAGCCAAATAATCTGCTTAACTCGACGTCGCAGTCATTATGGAAGTCTCATCATATAATAGCCTATGGATCAGGTAATAATTTGATAATATCAACCATTACCAAACAACAAAATAACCAACAATCCAGTCACTTACAAACAATATATCTCGATTCTGATCCAGCTTCGCTACACATTAGCTCAACAAATGGCTTAATAGCGGTATCGATAAAACACAAGATCATTATTTTTAAGCCCGTGAATGAGTATATGTCGAAACCACAATGGCTGGAAGCTTGTGTAATAGTAAATGATAAAGATGACTCAAAAATAAATTGTTTACAATGGTCTACATTAGAAGACGAACTAGTTGTTGGAAGCGATAAGTCCTTAACATTGTACCATGTATATGATGAATATGGTTCCATTAAATGGAACAGAAGATTTTGTCAAAGACAACCAAATCCAATAAATGAAATAAAAATCAATATGAAATCTAATAAAATATTGACTGTTAATACATCGAAATTTGATAATCTTATAAAAATTTGGTCAAGAATAAGCTTTAGTGATGATGATGAGTCATTATTTGAATTAGGCTACTTAAAACATCCAGCCGGGACCTGGATAACAAAATTGAAATGGAGGTACAATATTTACGAATCAGAAATTTCAGAATCTCAACACTATATTGATGCATCAATGGCAAATATCAAAAACATACGGAATTACATAGGACACGGCCATAATAATGATAATGAAGTGTTATATACATTTACCAACGATAAAACTTTAAGAGTTTGGTCTACTTATGAATTTAATGGTCATAGTCATATAAAGTGTTGGAACCAAATTAATCTTGACGAGTCTTGTGGCTTTAATGATGATGAGGAAGTTTTAGATATCGTCATTCTTGATAGTTTTCATTTGAAATCAATATTAGTTCCTTTCATTGAAAATACTGAAAGTCATGTAAATTTAAATCTCAATGATTTGAAATCATCCGATTTTGACTTGATACTAATAATTGGTAAATCAGGACTGGTTAACATTCTTTCAGTTTCCAATTTGGATATAACGCCTCCAAATTCAATTCGGTTTACCAAAATCAATAATATACCCATAAAGTTCAACGAGCACTGTTTCCCATCCGCAATCAAAATACCTTCGTATAATTTAAAAGATGCTTCACTGGGTTTCATTCAATCACAACAGTTTTCAAAGTACTTATATCCAATCGCATTTCCAGATGTCTGTGTGTTTCATAATAATGAAGTCAGTTTGCTTATTCATGATCGCTTGAAAAATACTTTACGAGTCAATTTATTCAATTTCAAAGATCTCTTGAATGTAAGAGGTTCATCATCCAAAATTTCGTACCTTGGAAGTCATTTAATAGATAAATTTCAAGGCCATAATAAATCAATAAGAAAATTAATATCTTCCTCATCCTATACGAAAAGTAATATACTTTTATCGATCCTGAATTTTCCTCAACATAATTATATTTGGGAACCACTACTATTGAACCCATCTATGAATCAAAAAATGACAATCACGAAAAGATTTCAACTTGACATACGCCACAATACAAAAGAGGTTTATAATGAAAATGTACTGGGTGTAATATTGGATGCCATATTAATGAATGACATTAGAACTTGCCCAAACTCCACTAAAAGACATCATTTGGCAATAGTTTTGGAAAAAGACGGGTATTTGAGTTTTTGGAACTGTAATGGTTTGAAAAGTGATGATCTGTCAGCTGAATTATTACACAGATGTGACGTAACCAATAATGAAAACGATAGAATCACACAAGAACCAAAGGCATTCCTTCTCCATAAATTAAGTGAAGATGTTTATTGTATCATTGGGGTATTTGAACATGATATAATTATAGCCAGAAAGTTTACAATAATTGATGAAAAATCAGATATTAGCGTTAAATTTGAAAGTATGAAAGTCGATGACTTACCGATTGATCGAATTCATAGAATTTCAACGATTGATTCATACGTGTCCAACAACTTACTATCGATTGTCGATGATAGAGGACATCTCAAGATATTGTCAACAATTTCGTCCAATGAAAAGTTAAGTTGGAATAAAGTTTCAGACATCCATACCGGCATCAAAAATGCTACTAAAATCCATGGGTCATCAAGTCTAAACAAATTTGCCATTATAGATGCAACTGGATCTAAACTATCAGTTTGGGATTCGAAGTCAGGGTTATTGGAGTATGAAGAATCGTACTCAAAAGATTATGGATTAGTAAGAGATCTCGACTGGACATTTGTTGAATCACCTTTTGAGTCGTCGAGTAATGCTATACTATCAGTTGGTTTTTCAAGATTTGTTTTATTATATACACAACTAAGATACGACTACACAAATAATATCCCTACGTTTGCAGTTTTGAAGAAAACTGATATTTCAGATTACACCTCTCATGAAATCGGTGATCTGATTTGGATTGATAATGGATATTTGGTAATTGGGTGTGGCAATCAATTTTTTATTGATGACAAGTGGGTTGAACTTGGTATCTCTAATAATAGCTCCATTGATTATACGATAAAGCAACTAGTCATGGGATATCACAATAATACTGATACAAGCCATTTAAAGTATGATATATCTCATTTAGTAAGGATCTTAAATGGTCCTTTACCAGTTTATCATCCTCAATTTCTTATTCAAGCATTATTCATGAATAAGATTGAGTTGGTACAACATGTTTTGGTACAATTGTTCAAATGCTTGAGAAAGGATGAAACTATCGAATGGGATTTGAATATGAATATGATGGATATGATTTTTGACAGTGAAAGGATAGATAACACCTATGCGTCATTGATTGATGTTGATTATAACAATGGTGGTAGTCAATTAGATGGTATTTTCGATAAATTTAGTCCTACCTTACTGAATTTATTGATTGAAAAATTAATGAAGATTTCATTACCTTTGTTAACAAGACATCAACAAAGCACATTAATACTGTGTATTACAATTGTAAAGCACATCTTTAACAATGAATCACTAGACGAAAACGGAAGACGGTTTTTAATTGGATTCAAATTATTCGAAATGAATCCGAAACAGATTCAATTGACAATGAGAGACATTAACTGGGGATTGCACAGTGACAATCGTGAGCTATTATTAGATATAATCGAGTCCTACAGCAAAAATAAAGTCACATGGTCTGTTGTGAAACAGTGTGGATTAGTGTACTGGATATCCGACAAACTAAAGCTAACTTCACTTGTCGAACAATGCGCAAGAAACGAATTCAGTGACACTAGAGATCCGTCAGGAATCACTTCAATATTTTTCTTAGCTATAAAAAAGAAACAGATACTTATTGGATTGTGGAGGACTGCTTCGCACCAAGAAAGACAAAAAATGTTGAAGTTTTTGAATAACAACTTCGATGAGCAGAGGTGGAAATCAGCAGCATTGAAGAATGCGTTTGTTTTATTGAGTAAACATAGATATATTGATGCTGCTTACTTCTTCTTGTTGGCAGATAAGGTTAAGGATTGTTGTATCACATTAGCCAACAAAGTCGAAGATATAGAGCTTGCCATTCTAGTTGCAAAGGTTGCTGATCATGATGACTCCGGTGGAGCTTTGAAATATTTAATGGAATCTTTCATTCTACCAAAAGCAATACAAGAAGGTGATAGGTGGATAACTAGTTGGGTATTTTGGGAGTTGAATTTGAAGGAAATTTCAATTCAAGCTCTAATCAAATCTCCTATTCAAGTCATAAGAGAGAATACTGATGAATTCTCAGAACAATTTAATAAAGGTTTAGAACAGGTTTCTTTGAACAGTTCAAGCAATCTTTATTTGCAAGATGACCCCGTCTTGATAATATTGTTTGATAATTTAAGGAAAAGGAAGTTCAATTACTTGAAGGGTTCATTAGCCGTTAATCAATCTGACGAATTTCAATTTTTGATGAAAATAGCTTCAATATATACAAGAATGGGGTGTGATTATTTGGCTTTGATGCTAGTCAAGTCATGGGAATTCAGGCATCATGAAAGCGACAAAAGGACTAAAGATTCACATGAAGTTGAATCAGGTGGTGATTTATTCAAAGAATTCAAACCATCGTTCACACCCACAACCGAGCCTACTACATTTGAAGAGCCTGATATGATGAGTGCATTTGATTTCTAGTGAAAAGACATAAAGCATTATAAGTAGACAAATAATTTGATTTATATAAAAGTTCATCCGAAAAAAAAAATTAGTCACAATATCGACGTGAATCACTTGTACATACAAAAGGTACTTTCACGTTATAGCTTATTTAGTAGACGACACTATCTCCTTGTAGACCTCTCCATAAAATTGATATTGCAACGACCCAAGACCCACCAAGCAACGCAGCCAGTCCAATCATCAGAAAGGCATATAGCTGTGAGATGAACATGGCTCTTATAGAATTAAACAACGTGGAATTGAAAATGGCTAGAATTACACGCGTCGAATCAATGTATCTTCTCTCAAATACTTCATCCGATTTGAATTTCGGTTCACCCATTACTTTTAGAACAAGCTTGATGAGAGATCGAAAATAGGAATTATTGAACACGTTATTTATAAGCCAATTCTCGATTCCTTCGATACGATGTGGTCTTATGTATATCAAGCCAAATCCTTCAAAGTAGGACATTACCAACTGTGAGCTTGAAGCCATACTAAACTTGATAGAATCTTCACAATCCTTAGGTGACATATCACAGAAAGCTTCTGTGAGAAGTATTATCTTGAAATCATTTTTGACTTTATCAACAGTTTCAGGGTTTAAGAATTGGGGTATTAGTAAGATCAAAATTGATATTGGAAAAATTATTTTGACTATAAACAAAATATTGTCTTTAAGTATAGTTGTCTTTGTCAATTCGTTATTATTAGTTTCTGAGTTTGGCATGTTTTCATTATTCATTTTAGCAAAGAAGGATAAAAAGAATATCTATACATTAACTCCACATTTTCTATACGAAAAAAAATAAAATTTCAATAAAGCCCCTTCCGGGACTCGAACCCGGAGTCGCCCGCTTAGGAGGCGGATGCCCTAACCGTTAGGCCAAAGAGGCTAACTGCTATAATATTTTCAGTAAATACTGATAACAAGCTCACACTTTATGATATTAAAAAAATAGAGTTTTGGCGAATAATTTAATATAGCCGATACTTGTCGGGAATTTACCTAGCTCGAGGGGCCACTGAAGAAGAGTCGAAAAACTTCCTGCCTTTAGGTCTTTGGAACACTCATTTTGATATTTGTTTCATTAAGTATGACTAATACGCAATCACCTTACTAGGGAACCTTTATCTCACTCAAAATATTTTCATCTATGATTTGATGTATATACCAGACTTATATTTTATTATTATTCCGCTAAGATTAGGATTCAAATAGGTCATTTTGAAATATTTTTGATAAAATATAGCGCGGTTTATAAAAAGAACTATAACACAATTAAAGCTACCGAGTAACTTTTTTCAAGAGTCCACGTTTCAAGTAGGCTTGACCTAAGCTCATGACACATGAAATTTTAATTTGCTAGCTGAAACTTTTTGTATAGCTTCAGAGCTTTCGATCCCTTGAGTATTTTACTTATTTTTTTTTTTGAAAAATAAACTAGAATTTGTGAACGCCATTGTTGTGTCTTTTAGAAGTTGCCAAATTTGTTTATAACAAATACTTTTCTTCATATGAATCTAAATGTACTACAATATCCCAAAATTTTGTTATTGAGCTATGTGATAGTCACTGTTTTATATAGTCGTTAAGCGAAACATGAATCAAGTAGAGGAATAAGTTACTGTTTAGACGCCACTTACATCTTTATTAGTATATTCCCAAAAAGATAGGAGTTCTTGCTTCCATTGTTGCATTATTTTCACCTTAGATAATGCGTCTGGTCTGTGGCAGCATGTACTTTGGTTCTTTGGCTGTGTAGGAGGTCTAAAAATCGCATAATTGAATCACGTATTTTACCTACAAATTATCGTTACAAATTCACACAATCAGCAGTCTTTTGCAACTTAATGTTAAGTTCACGTCCATTAATTTGTGGCTAATTTTTCGAAACAGAAATCTAAGAGTCATCGCATTTGAAAGATACAACGAAATGCATTCTCAAAATCAGGTTTATACACTTGAGCTGAACTGCTTTAGGGGGGCTAAACTATTTATGCTTTGATCTCAAATCTGCTTTTTTACTAATACAACTAAACCAGTTTACATATTCAGTCCCTAATTCTAATAAAACGATTAAAATTTCATTACTTATCGTGATATTTCGAAAAAAGGATCAGTATGAATAATCACACTTGTATCGTAATATCATGCTGTGGTCAATACATTACTGACTATGCAACACAACATAAATAGCTTAACTTGATTTTTGGTCCTCAGAGAAACTTTGATTCAAAATTAGTTTATGTCATAAAAAGAAAAATTTAATTTACGCAATATTAGAAGTTGACGCTTCTTCTAGTTTTATAAGTGAAAACTTTAATTTTAGAAGAAAACACACAAGAACAACTGTCAGAAATGGTTTTTTATTAATACGTTGTTCAAAACATAATTCTTTCATGAAATTCACTAATATCAAAGTCCTGGTTGTTTTTTGGATTCCTGATGTATCAGTTAGATACGGGTATAAATAGCGATGTCCTTAGTAATTTACTATGCTTTCATTCATCACTTACTCGGGCTAAGAAAATTCTAGCAGTATCAAACTTTACATGCATCAAGTAAAAATGTGATATGATTTATTTTGAGATTATGGCTTTTTTTGTCAAATTCATGAGTAGTGTAAACTAAAGGCTTCTAAGTATATTCTGTAAAATTGCAGCCCTAAAATGTTCGCTTTTTTATTTTATTTTGAATTTTTTTTTTTGCGTAATTTTTTCAGAGCGAAGAGGAAAATCTTTTTTTTTGAAAATGGTATAAAAGGGCCATAAATCCTCATCTTTTTATGAATGGTTTTCTTCTTTTTTCTTTGTCGACTAACTTCATGGATCATTTCTATAGGTTACGTCCCATCTTTGACTCTTCAAAAGAGCCACTGAATCCAACTTGGTTG